>NQII01001853.1:53593-69059 GCA_002778355.1 Clitarchus hookeri | reverse complement strand
TTTTTTATTTAGTTTTGGTTAGAATTTTATCTGTAGGACAACCTCTCTCAAATTTATTTATAATTTTATTTTCTTATGTATTTAAATATTACTACAGGGTGCAGTTATATTCAGTGGCAGTACATGAAATTTTATTTTCTCTTTGCAGCAGCCTATCAATAAAGACGTATGTACGTAAGTTTATTTGCACCTCAGGGAAATTGACTTTTACTATCTTCGACTTAAGTTTGCGATAACAGGAAATGACATTATTTAAAATTCTTTTCCGGGTCATTGACTTTTTGTGTGAACCCTGCAACTCTCAAACCAGTAATGTCAATATTTTTCCTTTGCAACTATGGCAGTGTTTCCTTAAATAAATCACTTTGCTAGTTAAAATGTGTTACGTTAATGTAGGGTTGTCTGTAGTTAATACATTTTATTGGTTGCCTTCGTACAAAGTCTTTTGTGCCTTGTGCTTTTTCCGAGAGTCCTTCCTGTTACCAATTGTCAAGTGTGTATTGTTTTCATGTGCTCTGTTTTATCTAAGTTTTAATGATTCAAAGTAGCTAATTTTGAATTTGCTAAGTGTTTTTCATCCTATGTGCATATTTTCTATGGCTGCACACGCACAAGCTGTTTTACAGATTGCCCCACGTTGGGCGCCAAGCGGAGTGATGCACATTTTGCGTGGAATCACAGTTATCTGGTGGGCATTGTTATTTTTGGAAAATTTTTTACATTTACTTAGCAAACTTAAAGTCAAATGTTAAGTTTTCAATTGTGTAAGAGCATTAAAATAGATTGTGGAAAGCATCCAGGCAGTCTGGGACAATATGGCAACTGGAGATTATAGACAAGTGCATTAACATGTTGAATAAAATGTTTAAAACAATGTATTCAAGTGTTTATAGCATACAATATTCGCCAACTTCTTAAGGTGGACTCGCAACCATCCGTCCTGTCAGTCAGCCATCCATCTGTTTTTTCGTTCATCAGTTGAAAGCGATTAACAACAATCCGTCGTCTGTCAATCCTTCTGTACGGCAAAATTTCAGTGTGACAACTTAACATCATTATATTTCTTTAATTGGAGGTATATTTTGGTTAGAAATACATTTTCAAGAGAGAAACATTTTGTGGAGAGAATTATTTTGCAGATAAGAATTTATACTGAATTAGTGTTTAAATTTTAAATTCCTGAATTTACCACCAAAGATAATATATACAGATCCACCGCCTTGCATTTTATTTCAAAGTGCGTATTCGCATCTATGGAATGTCGGTTCGTCGAAAGTTAAAGTTTGAGAAATATTTGACGAATTGATGGATAGAAAAAAAGTCGTCCTACAATTGGTTGAAGATCACGTGACCGCCAAACGGACAGGCGACCGACGGTCGTGAATCCACCCTTACCCGCTCGCCATCACCCTAATATGTTGATGGGTATGGCTGTGAAAACAGGATGCTTCTCGCACTCCCCTTCCCCACCAAAACACAAGAGACAGATGGTGGAACTTGGAACAAAAACTACAAATTCTGTTTGAAAAACCCAGTGGAAGGTGACAATTTTTTTCACTGATGCTTTTGTTTCCTAGAGGTCATATATATTCCATTTCATTTACAAAGGTTTTTTGGCAGTTTTAAGAAATGAGTGGCATGTTGTTTTGCTAATGTATCCCTCTGCCTCAGCTCTTCTGACAAATGGAAGCCATGCTGTGTGTTATGTCAGCTGCTAACATTACGAGAGATTGCGTTGTTATATGAACAGCCAACATTGCTTCACAAAGCATGACATTTTCTGATGCAGCGGAAACTGCAAAATCTAAAATGTGCATTTGCAAAAATTATTTTAAAATTTATACAGTAGATTAAAATGTTTGAAAGTAAAATGTATCCAGTGCAATGCTTTACCAAGGTGCTAAATAATTTCAGTTAATATTTTTGAACTGTAATTTGCCACATACATATTGATTACAAGGCAGCCACAGTGGATGAGCGGTACACCTGCTCGCCTCCCCCCTAGGCGAACCAGGATCAATCCCCGGCCGGTTCACTCCGGGAATCGTGCTGGACGATGCCGTTGGTCACAAGGTTTTATTGGGGATCTCCCGTTTCCCCCGCCCTTTCATTCCGGCACTGCTACATACTCACCTCAATCACCCTCACAAGTTCTCAAGACCTCGCTGTAAATAGCCGCCCAAATCTCTTCACTCACTCACTCACCCACTCAATTGATTACAAGGTATACAATATATATATTGTTAATTTTTTCTGCCACAGACCAATTGCAATGAGAGTGCAAGTGTATTATTACTTAAGTCCGTATTTAATTTAATGAGGTGTGCGCATGCACACACACAAATATATATATACACACAGTCTAATCACATTATGACCACCTTCTAGTATCCAGAGTAACCGCCCTTCGCAGCACGGACAGCAGCTAAACGAACTGGCAGTGACTCAGTCAGGTGCTGATAGGGCTCCACAGGTATCTCAATCCATGCTGTCTGCAGTGCGTCCCACAACTGTTGAAGGGTGCGTGACGGAGGAGACAGACTGCGAACACAACGATCGAGGTGGTCCCACAGATGTTCAATTAGATTGAGATCAAGGCAGTTTGAGGGGCCAAGGAAAAACTTTGAAGTCATGATCATGCTCTTCCAGCCACGTGCGGACACTTCTAGCCGCGTGGCAATGCACATTATCGTGTTGGAGAATCCCATCCTCCCGAGGAAAGACAATCATAAGTGGACGTGATCGCNCGCGTGGCAATGCACATTATCGTGTTGGAGAATCCCATCCTCCCGAGGAAAGACAATCATAAGTGGACGTGATCGCCGAGGATGAAGTCATAACCAAATTGATCAAGAGTGCCTTCCACATGGATGATAGGACATAGAAAATACCACAAGAACATTCCCCAGTCCATAACACTGCCCCACCACCTTGCGTTTGTACAGCAATGGATGCAGGGTGTCGGTTCTCTGAGGTTTCTCACCGGACACTCCGACATCCATCCGTTCTATGCAGCTGAAACTGTGACTCGTCGGAGAAGGCTACCCGTCGCCAATCAGCAGTGGTCCAGTCACCATACTGTCGAGCAAATTCCAGTCGTTTTCATTGATGCACCTGCGTTAGAATGGGTGTAGTCACCCTCTGTCTACTCTGGAGCCTCATTTGCAGAAGTGTTCGCTGAACTGTTGCAGTAGACACGTGTCTGGATGCCCCCGGGTTCATTTGGACAGTGAGTTGTTCCACTGTAGCCTGTCGGTTAGCCTTCATGCACATTTGTAGTCGACATTTACCTTACACATCAATGGTGTTTGAAGCTCTGCAATTTTCATGATGGTTATTTCAAATGGTGCCATTCGTCCACTCACGATACACTCTTTACCACAGAGGCACACNCTGCAATTTTCATGATGGTTATTTCAAATGGTGCCATTCGTCCACTCACGATACACTCTTTACCACAGAGGCACACAAAGAGTTCACAAACATTGCTGTTTCCAAAATGCTACTCTCCTTGGCCCAAAAGCCAATGATCATCCCTTTTGCAACTCTGTTAAATCGCTTCCTTAACCCATGGCGGCAGGAAGCACAATGTGTACAGCCAGTCGCAGTATATACCCGCTTCACCAGCCCACATCCCAGGTCATACGTCATGGGCTACGTGCTGCAGATGGCACTTCTAGCAGCTGGTCATAATAATGTGATTCAACTGTGTGTATGTGTATCTATGTGTGTGTGTCTATATATAAACACACATACATATATATATATATATATATATAAATATATATATTACTGTTGTCATTTTTTAAGTTTTGAAATGTTGTATGACCCTTGTAATTTGGTTTACTACGCAAANCTGCAATTTTCATGATGGTTATTTCAAATGGTGCCATTCGTCCACTCACGATACACTCTTTACCACAGAGGCACACGAAGAGTTCACAAACATTGCTGTTTCCAAAATGCTACTCTCCTTGGCCCAAAAGCCAATGATCATCCCTTTTGCAACTCTGTTAAATCGCTTCCTTAACCCATGGCGGCAGGAAGCACAATGTGTACAGCCAGTCACAGTATATACCCGCTTCACCAGCCCACATCCCAGGTCATACGTCATGGGCTACGTGCTGCAGATGGCACTTCTAGCAGCTGGTCATAATAATGTGATTCAACTGTGTGTATGTGTATCTGTGTGTGTGTATATGTGTGTATATGCATCTATATATAAACACACATACACATAAATATATGTACATNCATCTATATATAAACACACATACACATAAATATATGTACATATATATATATTACTGTTGTCATTTTTTAAGTTTTGAAATGTTGTATGACCCTTGTAATTTGGTTTACTACGCAAAAAGTTTCATGTAGATCCAATTACATATATTTAGAGGTTGCTTAAGTCAGTTGAAATGAATTGTGAACAACAGTAAAAGTCCTGTCGTAGAAAAAAATCTCACTACTGTCTTCAATCAANAGGTTGCTTAAGTCAGTTGAAATGAATTGTGAACAACAGTAAAAGTCCTGTCGTAGAAAAAAATCTCACTACTGTCTACAAACAATTTTCAACTATCAGTACACACTGGCAATAGTGCTAGTTGTGTTACAGATACAACAATTGATTGCCAGCGATCTATTCAAATTGACAGCAGCGCTTCTGATGTCACCGTTACACCACGAGTGTTATGGTGTGCACTGACGTGTAGTGCGTGGTGTTCCAAAGTTAGTCGGGTGCAGGAGAAGCACAGGCTCAAGCAGTGACTACTTTGCTTGAAGAGTGGAAGATTATTCAGCAAGAAAATGCAATGTGCTTTGACACCACTGCCAGCAACACAGGTCACATAAATGGCGCTTGCATTCTTTTGGAACAAAGGTTACAGAAGGACCTCCTCCACCCAGCATGTCGTCATCACACATTAGAACTCATGCTTGCAAGTGTGATCAACGAGACTATTCTACACACATCTTCTGGCCCTGATATAGCCATTTTTAAACTATTTACACACTATTGGAACTAGATTGATCACTCAACTTACGAAAGTGCAACCAGCAATGCGACAGCTATGGCAGCTTTGGGAGATGGGGAGGACATTGTGACACAATTTGCAGTTAACCAGCTTCAAGAGACTCTAGTCAGAGATGATTACAGAGAATTTCTAGAGCTTGCAATTATCTTCTTGGGAGCCACTCCTGAGCGAGGAGTACGCTTCATATGCCCTGGCGCTCATCATCCTGCTAGATGAAAGGCAAAAGCACTTGTATTTTTCTTCAGGTTACTTATATTAGAGCTCGGTTCACATCTTCTTTTCCTATTTCAGCAGCTTGGGGCATATGAAACGGTAAATGCTGCTATCTCTAAAGTTGCCAGCAAGACATTTGAAAGGCAACTGNTCAGCAGCTTGGGGCATATGAAACGGTAAATGCTGCTATCTCTAAAGTTGCCAGCAAGACATTTGAAAGGCAACTGTGGTATTTAGGCGAGGAGCTTGCAGGTTTTGCTTTTTTTTTTTTATAACAATGAAAAGAAGCTATGCTTCAGTTCCTTAGTGAAAGGGTCGGGGTCGACGAACCTCTGAAGTGCACAAACTGAGAACCAAGAATTCTCGTGATATGAAGATTGAAGATTCTGTTACAAAAACACTATGAATTTCTTTCATCGTCTGAATATCCCGAGAGATTTTTTAGATTGTGATCCTGAAATATGGCATTTCAGAGCTGACTACAAGCACGCAAGGGCGACAGTTCAACATTTACGTACTGTTTGTTAATGAAAATGCTTAAAGGGGTGTGGAACTTATGCAAGAGTACAATGCCCTTATAATGAAGAATGAAGATCAAAAACAATATCCATTACAAGTTGTAGAATGTAGGAATCGTTATCCTGACTGCAGGAAGATAACCTTAATCTCAAATGAGTAAAGTGAGAGAGTGTGAGTAAAAAGATTTGGGAGGCTCTTAACAGCAAGGTCTTGAGAGCCGATGAGGGTGATTGAGGTGAGTACTGTATGGAGTGGTGCTGGAATGAAGGAGCGGGCAAAATGGGAGATCCCCAAGAAAACCCGCCGACCAGCGACATCGTCCGACAAGATTCCCACATGCGAAAATCCAGGGGCGACCCCGCCAGGAATCAAACCTGGTTCGCCTTGGTGGGAGGCGAGTAGTCTAGACCACTACACCACCCTGATTCCGTCAAATAAGTAAACTTCCAATGCACTCTTGACTTTAGCGATTGATAGATTTTCATAGTGTTAACAATGAAAATGGAATATTATTTCAAGTGATACAATGCTCTTTTGTCTTTGACAGGCATTATTAATTTATATAATGATTAGTGTGAAAATTTTTTTGATCTAATTAACATAGCAATAATTCTGAATTAACTCATGAATGATGGTATCATGTGTAATCAAAAGCAAAAATTTGAGTGCATTGAGCTACCTCTAAATATTAATTAAAATGGCTAAAAATATGCACATGTTATGTTTTTACACCCAAGGACACTTATAGGGGGTTAAAGCCAATCAATTTTTTGAGAAGGCAAGGGAGGGGGGACCATAGCATTACAAGGGCCCATTACTTGTTCTTAAAGAGGCAAAATGTAGCACTTTTTTGGGAAATAATCTGACATCCGCAGGACTTTCTGTGTACATGGAAACACAAATATACAAAGCAGCACAACTTTATTAAATATACGAAAAAGACAATTTTCTACTGCAGCCTTGGAAGAGGGAAAACTCACTGAACTGCAATCCGCATCAGCGTGTATATCTCGAACTGGTAGTCGTTGCACTGTTCCAGGGGCACAAACAAATCCGGGTCCAACGACAGGTCATTGAAGATCTGACAACCCTCAAACGTCATCCGTGACAGAGTGAAGTCAATTATAGTTGCCTGCAAATCAAAATAAACTGTCGTTACCAGGTTTGCACAGTTATTGTTAGTTTGACAACAATGTTAGCCCTGATGACTCAACACACAGACTAAAGTACTAGTGGTCACTGGTTTGAGCCCAGTCTTAAACATGGATTTGAATCTAAGGTAGGTCATTTTTATAATCAAGTTCGGAAGACACCTGTTGGGTGCCAATTCCTCGGATACCATTAGATGCTGATTGAAACATAATCAGAGGACAAAAAATTAAGTCAAGAAAACACGTGACTTCCACTTTTTTATGCTGGTTTGTTGTATGAATTGTAAGTTCACATATCAGATAAAAAAATTCTATTTAAATTTTTGGAACCAAAATAATATTCAAGTTGTCTGTAAATTCATAAAACACATGCCACATTCACTGATTTTCCAGAAAAATGGTTGCCTACATATTACATCACCTCCCTGGGCTACTGTACAAAATCAAACATTGTACAGTAATCCTAAAAACATCATTTAAAAGCTTACCAAATTATAAAAAACTTTAATTCAGGTATATTTATACCTATATGTGATGGGTTTTATGCAANCATTTAAAAGCTTACCAAATTATAAAAAACTTTAATTCAGGTATATTTATACCTATATGTGATGGGTTTTATGCAAATTGTGACCATGTACAGCTGTAGCACTTTTTACATCCATTGTTTGATTCAAAATGAGTTTAAAAGATTTTTTTTGTGCTGTATTTTATTGAATAAAGGAATGATAAATACCTTAGTNGTTTGATTCAAAATGAGTTTAAAAGATTTTTTTTGTGCTGTATTTTATTGAATAAAGGAATGATAAATACCTTAGTAACATTTACTCTACATTTTGACTAGATTTTCCAAGTTACAGTTGTGATATACATATTTTGGCAAGGCTGTTATTGCTTCAAAAACATTTCTGACCCCTATTCGCAAAAATTGTGTTAAAATGTTACTTAGGCCGTTTTTACATGGCTTAGCAGCAAAATTACAGTTTATATTTTTTAAAAAGTTAAGACGGTTCCTATGAATTGACATGGTAACATCCACACGCTTGTAAGATCAAATTTGACTTGTTTTGATTGACTATGGTCCCTCAAAAACTAAAAAATTGTGCCTGTATTCCAAATAACAGTTTTTTCAAATGAAATATTAATTAATTTTAATATTTTGATGTGTTCTGAGAGAAATTATATCCTATGTAGACATGCCCGTACAGAAAAATACGACGCCGGGATCCGAGAGGTGGGGACTTTTCTGGGATAATTTCAGTGACCCCAAGGAAGGAGTGTGCCAAATTTTAAAATTACATTTTTTTTTTTGAGGTTTGCTTGATTTCCCCTCGAAACGCCTGGGCTATAAGCATTACTTCAGCTGCTGTTGTGCATCCAGGAGTGATTGCACGTGCAGTAATTCAATTCTTTGTTTCTGAAAAGAATGAAAAAACAGCCCCTCGAAAATAAACACCAGAAGAATTTTTTTGTGAGGTTAGCCAAACAGTACATCTTGCGCAATACTGAACTCGCAGAATTTGCGGATGACTTGCGTCACTTTGGAAACTCCATCAAGAATTAACTGTTAAGCATCCTTTCAACTTTAGGCAAAATATTTCTGAACAATTACTCAAAGTAGTGAAACAGTTAATAGTCAACAGAAAAGTAAAGTTCCAGAAAAGAAGAGGATGTAAAAAACTCTATGTGGCAAGAAAAACGTAGTAACACTTAGTAAAATCATAAGTATCTGTACACATTACGGTATATTGGCTGCATTTAATTTCTGCTCAAATGTAACATTTTGCTTACAATACTGTGTGTCGTAACATGATTTTGATTGAAGTATGTATGAATAACTTCATTTATTAGAAACTGCAGAATTAGTGTAAATGAATAGTCAACATTTCTTCAGTCTATTTTGAAAATGTTAAAAAAAATAAACAACAAAACCGGCAAATTTCTACGGAATGCTGATGTGCAGTGATAATGTTTAATACTTATCACCATGATTCAGGAGTACGGAAACACATTTTGTACGTGTATGCATCATATAAATGCAAAATTTTATGCATATATTAACAAGACAGAAAATTAAACATATTTGAATGAGACAAGGAAATGTAAATAGATTACTGCACTGTGTTCGTTAAATGATTTCATACGAAAATATAAACTCTTGCAAGTCTCTTGTTTAATACCGATAAGGCATACCTACATATAGTTTACGAAAGAAAATATATTTGGTTTACCCATGGCTACAAAGGTCGCAAAATATCTAGTCANCATACCTACATATAGTTTACGAAAGAAAATATATTTGGTTTACCCATGGCTACAAAGGTCGCAAAATATCTAGTCAGAAATATTAAAAGCCTTTTGAAGCAACTGAAAATATTGAATCAGTTCTGTAGAACTGTTTTCTTAATCATCCTTGACAAAGCCTTTTAAAAAACACACCAACTGGACTTCTGTATCAAAATTACTATTTTTTTTTACTAATTGCTTATTTTTGCAAAATTTACCTTGTTTGGGTGGTGCAAACATTTTCTGTTTAGATCACAGCATTACACTTTTTTGATCTTTTTTTTTTTCAGTTCCTCTTGTAATTTTTTGCACCATGCTTGAAAATAGNATCACAGCATTACACTTTTTTGATCTTTTTTTTTTTCAGTTCCTCTTGTAATTTTTTGCACCATGCTTGAAAATAGCAAGATTTTTTTATTTGGCTTGTCTGTTTCAGACTGGTTTCTGGATTAACACTTATGGTGCACACTAGCGGAAATATTGTTCTCAGAATTTATTTATTTTCGTTTCCTGTGAAATGAGGTAGAAGGATTTTTGAAACAAAAATTTGACTTATTCCTCAACTGATCTGTAAAAGCAACACTTGTTGAATTGATGCAAAATCTACCCAACTCTGCAAAAGTTTTTGATTTACTCACAAAAATATTGCGTGAACGCTCTGTAAGGTTCAATCTATCCAAGACTGTTGAGAGTATTTCAGTGTCCGATACACAACTGAAGAACCACAGCTGCTTCCTAAATGTCAGCTATGTAATTTGCCAAGGACTCGCAGTGGTGTTGTAGCATACTGAACCACTCTAACCTAAGATTATCTAACATTCTTACTGGAACGAAATAATCAATAATGATACTGGTTAAAACTAAAATTATTAACAATAGCAAATGTTGNCTAACATTCTTACTGGAACGAAATAATCAATAATGATACTGGTTAAAACTAAAATTATTAACAATAGCAAATGTTGCCCTGTAACTCAAAGGAGAACAAGCCAAGGGAAAACAAATTCCCAGTAATTGGTTTATCTGCTGTATTACCCTTTTNCCCTGTAACTCAAAGGAGAACAAGCCAAGGGAAAACAAATTCCCAGTAATTGGTTTATCTGCTGTATTACCCTTTTGCTTGGTTCTACTTAATTAGGTCAAAAACTTCAATAACTGGTGAATATTGAGACCATCAGTTTTAAGGAAAACTGCCAGAACTCTCTCCAAGGGATAAGCAGAAGATGAAGATGAAGCGTGGGAGTGGAAAATGGAATGTGGTTGTGAATGCTGGAGGAGTTGGGACTGCAGGGGTGGGGTGAGGTGAGTGGAGCAAAGCAGCAGTGGATTGGATGCCATAAGCTTGATGATGTTGATTTGCAGGAAACACAGAAGGCGGTTGGAGGGGTGTTGTGGTACACCAGTAGTGGTGTACGAGGGTAGGCCGGTTGAAAGAAGGGTGGTGGTAGGGTGAGAAGTGACTGTCGACTGCTGGGAATACGTATTCGTTATGTGTGGCTAGGCTGACGTGGAAAGGGTTGTAACTGTGAACTGAAAGGGTGAGAAGGGGGTTAGGGATGGATGGGTGTATGAGAGAAACCTGGGGTGTAATTGTGGACAAATTGAGAACAATCTGGATGGATGAAAGGAAATCTACAGGAAGCTGGCTAACTTGGAATGAAGGTTGGGAGGGTTGTTGGGTAAGGAGCGACGAGAGTGGAATGTCTGCAGAGTGGCAACTGGTGTGTCGACAGTAGTAGACACCGCCACTACCAAAGTCAAATCAACAACAACATGACTACTGTCTTGTGTGTCTGCAGTATCACAACACATCAATGAGGTGGGAATGGGATCGGGCAGAATGACAGAGCATGTGTACTGAGTAATAGCGAGGTGGGTGTAGTAGGTGAATGTGAAAGAGTGGATTCAAGCGATCCTGCTTCCGCACCTACAGTGCAAACACAAGTTCCCTTCTGTGATCGCTTTGAAAGTGACACATTTTTAAATAACCGAGCCATTGAAGACTTAGAAACAGTACCTGTGGTCGGAGCTGTTGCAAGTTGTGTTTTTTCTTCCAAAAAAACTCAGATTTTTCTTTACAACTTTGTGTTTCAGTTTTACATTTTCTAAAATTTGTGTTAATTCAATTAAATATGTGTGAGTGTGTGTGTATAGACTTCTCGATAATCTCAGTACTTAAATCAACATTTGACAAATGTCACTGCCCCTATCTGCATATATTTTGATGGACGCACCGAGTGGCATGCACCCAGTAAAGTTGACAATGACTGAGAGAAAGTAGTTCCGTGTCTCAACAGTGTTAAAAGTGTTAGGTAAACATTTGTGGATACTAAAATTTCATCTGTTTTCTCTTTTTAATAGGATGTTAGTGTAGAAATAAGCAAAATTTTAAAACATTTACTTTTACAATAACTTTACAGTTTCACTTACCTGATGCATAAATAGTGACGAGGCCCATGACAATGTTAATTTTACGTATAGTGGAAGAACGTAATATGTGAATACAAGTAGATCTTAAGAAGGGTTTCCGATAGTGCTCAGTTTACTGTGAACAGTCTTCATATGGCTGCACATAGCAGCAAACAAAGCGCAGAAGTAACCACACTAGCAGATTAACCATGACAGAGAGGGGATAAAACATAACACAGAGAGAAAAAAAAAAGTCATTGGGTAAAAAAACTGTAGAAAAATGGGACCCCTTAAAATAACCAAAAGTGTTTTGTCCAATTTACATTAGTCTCTTGGTCATAATTAATTTAAAATTTAAATAACCTGTCAGGCCAAAACACGTGTGTGCATTACAAAAATAAACTTTTGTTCCATGACTTTGTTATTTCTTGACTTCCAATTGATATATATGTGCCAAAATTATGAAGAGATGAAACTGAAGGAAACTAGTAGTGGTTGAGGTAAGTTGGAAGTGGTTGAGCCAACTCAGTCTGGATAATCCAGACATCGCAGGAAATGGAAATGATGCCGGGTTCGTCCCGCTGAAGTTGATGAAGTTAACTCATTTTTACTGAGCCACACGAAGGTACAGAAGAGTGGGATGCATGCACTCTAAAGTGTTGTTATCATACAAAAAGAAGGAACAAGTGAAAACGTAGAACGAAAAACAAAACCCTCTGTAGGAGGGTGTAGTGAAAATTTTGTTGTAGAACAGCATCGTCAGCAGGTCACAAACGCACTACCGCACAATCTACGCTAATCTGCTTTTTTAATGCTGGCTAAGCTACATAATGAAAAAAGTTTAGTTAGTGCACTCTGCGACTAGTCTTCGAGGGAGAACACGTTTTCATGGTTCGGTAGCAAGATGCTCACCAGTATCTACAGGAAAAGTCAGAATGACGCCAAGTACTACACTGAAGGCGGAAGTATACACTGAAAATTAGTACCACTGTGGCCACTAAATGTCACTGGGATGCAGAAAGTTCACTAAAGCAGGTACAAAGGGCGCTTTTTTTTCCACGGGCTCATGCCGGCACAGGCCGAAGGTAGCAAAATTTACAGTAACGGGAGCATTACTGCATCAAATGTAGCACAACGCAAAAGACACACGCGTGCTGTAAAAAAGAAACGCAATGCACATCTGGCTGACGATAATGAGCATGCAAGCAGGCGTGGTCTCACGGCTGCGGGCCGCGTGAAGACCCTATTGCCTGCCTGTGCAGCCAGGAGGGACAGAAAGGAGACTGTACAGCCCAGCCCTGGAACATATAAGGTTATTAAAATCCACTTAATTATTATCTAAAAACAGTAAATGTAATTAACCAAGGGCTTCTCAAAATGGCTAAAAATAATTAACATGAAATCCAAAAGACTTTGACAAGTAAACAAAATGTTTTGAAAAATTTTGCAAAAACTTTTAAAAAAGGCACACTTCAACAGTGAAGAACTGATTATACAGTATGCTGCGCCGACAACACATCAACAGGCTGAGCTGCTTGGCAGGATGTTTGCAACGCATCTACTGTTTCTCAGAGAACTTAGAGAAAATTTCCATACATCAAGAAGTTCAGTAGGCAAGGAACTGACAGGTACATAAATGAAATACAACTTCTAACCTTACCAAACTTCATGTTGAGTGTAATGAAAGCTGTACATTTTTGTGAATAAAGTTTAACTAACAAACACAAAAATTGAAATTTCTTAAAGTCATATTACTGCAAAAATAAAAACATTTCATCTCAACTAGTCTAGATAAAGAATGTAACATCACAAAGTATTGTATATAATTGATTGTAAGCCGACACCGAATGCAAGGCAAACCCAAACTTTCAAATCCACTGGAAAAGAAAATAATACGACGAATGCAAGCCAAATTGTAAACCTCTTGCAATCACACAATCAGCTGGGAGGACAAGAAGAGGTTATCGATCGGGCAGTGTGTTCTCGACGGGCGAGACAGAGAAGGAAAGCATCAGCAGGAGGAGTGAAACATTGTACCTTTCCACAGACGTGTTCCTCTCCTAAACTGGTAGGCGACTAGGAGCGGGCAGGGACATCACGCTGGTCGGTATGCAGCTCCCTCCCCACCAGCCAAGTAAAGGGAGGAAACGAGGGGTCAAACTGGGCTCTGCAGAGTATTGCAGAGGGCAGCCAAAGCTTACTCGATGCAAGCTGCACATCTAAACTTCAAGTTGGCCATGATGTGGATGCATGGCAAACAACTGCCTTTGGAAGCGATTAATATTACTTCACTTACGGTGGAGAGAAAAAATAAAGTGATTTCGAGACAGAAATAAATACACAAGGTGATGAAAATTTCTTTCTTTACAGTCCTAAATAATTAAACATTCAAAACCACATCCTCTGATTTTCCCATTCACTTGTAACTGTTTCAAGTTACACACCGCTCGGGCTCAGTGTTTAAGCATATTTGGGGATAAAAAACTGTCCAATAGGCCCTTCTAGGATATCAGTTTATTCAGAAGATGTGTGTGTATTAAAATAAATTATTGTAATATAAATCCTCCGATCTCCCCACAAGAAGAGACAGAAAATGAACTGCACGCCTGATATTACTTAAGTCGCTCGATGTTCAAACAATATTTGGAGGCAAGTATATGCTTCTGGGGATATAATTTTATTTGGAAAGTGNTATATGCTTCTGGGGATATAATTTTATTTGGAAAGTGCTGCTTATGTAGTTTAATTAATTGAAACGCAAAAGAAAAATAATATTTGCAAAAAAATAATGACTGGTTAAAATGTATTGCGTGGCATTTTCAAGCAAAACCATTACATTAAAAATACCACACTGATCAATGGGTAATAGTGAAAAAATTTCTGCAANAGAAGAGACAGAAAATGAACTGCACGCCTGATATTACTTAAGTCGCTCGATGTTCAAACAATATTTGGAGGCAAGTGGAGGCAAGTATATGCTTCTGGGGATATAATTTTATTTGGAAAGTGCTGCTTATGTAGTTTAATTAATTGAAACGCAAAAGAAAAATAATATTTGCAAAAAAATAATGACTGGTTAAAATGTATTGCATGGCATTTTCAAGCAAAACCATTACATTAAAAATACCACACTGATCAATGGGTAATAGTGAAAAAATTTCTGCAANATGGCATTTTCAAGCAAAACCATTACATTAAAAATACCACACTGATCAATGGGTAATAGTGAAAAAATTTCTGCAATCTGAAATAGAGTTGGAAACTTGTAAGAATGGCACAGTGCGTAGTGAATTACCATAGCATATTCCGCGACTATTGTACCTTTGTTTGAGGCGGAGCACTTGAGTACTCTGTGGTGTGGTGTGGTGTGTGTGGCAGGATTACTGTGCGTTGCTAGGAACCAAGATCACATTATTAGTTTGATTCAATGCTTTATAAACAAATGATCATTGCATGAAATCTTAAGTGATGGGACCAAAAGATTTTTTGACTGATGCAATATTCAATAAACTATAAAAGCAGATAATCTGAACATTATTTATATAGGAATTTAGCCAGGACCACTAAAATTTTTTGGTGGATCCTTTTTTTCAGTACATGCATTTTCGATACACAGAGAATCCACTGTATTAACAGATGGCACTTGATTAGTTTTATAGAATGTCTGGAACAGTATTTAAACCAAACTGAATGCTATTTTTGTCACATTTAATATACGTTCAGTCTACAATACAGAAGGATATTTCAATTATTAATTGCAGCTGTCATAATTTAGAACCACAACTTATAGTTACACCCTCAGTAATACAGACAAATTTAAACTCGGGAAACCTCACCCCCCCCCCCCCC
>NQII01001853.1:27811-53535 GCA_002778355.1 Clitarchus hookeri | reverse complement strand
CCCCCCCCCCTCCAACCTTCCCGCAAATCAGCCAGAGTTATGGAGAGATCATGAATATTCAAAGGACAACCAAATAGTATTATTTTTAGAGGATAATTAAAACTGAGATTAGCAAATTTTGGTTATAATTTTTTTAATATTTTAATAATTAGTCTTGTTTTATCTCTTGTAAATTCACGGGAGGTGTTTCGTACTTTTTAATGAGCAACAAAATGAATCACTTTCCTCCCATCTTATTGAAATCGCACATTCATAGAAAAAAAGAAAGATGGTTTGGATCGCCAACAAGGTTTAACAAAATCAAAGCAAAAATGTAACCAAATCAGAGTCCAAAAAAACTATGTGTAATAGGTCGCCAATAAAAAGTAACCAAAACCAAGAGAAATCCAAAAACAACACACAAATACAAGCCTTAACAACAATCCAAGAGAGAAAGTAGCCCACGAGCAGGAGCAAGCGAGATCACATGTGACATACGATCACACACAAGTTGCATTAAACAAGGAAACACACACTGNATCCGGCGTTTTCTCTAATCCGACGGTACCCCGGTCCCGACAACGCCGGATTAGGGAGAGTCTACTGTATGTATGTATAGAAAAAAAAAAGAACTAAATATGATTTATAATTTATTTACACCGCTATTATTTACAGCATTCAATTATCTATCCCCACTCTTACTCTTTTTATTTCTTAGTAAACGCAATATTTAATGTCTATTTCAACTCTAATTAACTCAAACACATCATCAAAACATGTTCAGTCTATCTGTTACCATCATTTGTAATGTCTTTCACTCACGCATTTATTCCAATAGTCCAGCTTGCCAGGTGCACTCTTCACTGCTTGATACTCGCAGTCACAGATTTCCCTTCCGCTGGCCACTTCTCTCGCCACTTGTCTTCTGTCGCTCCGAACTCAGCCACTCATTCACTCATCAACAACAACTCTCGGCACGGAGACCCGTCGCACAATTTATACTCTGCTGGCCTCGACCTGGAAAGTTCGACGCACCCCGAGCCATAAGGGCAGAATCTAGGGCAGTAAACAACTAGAAAATTCCTGAGATAGACGCAGAAACTCAATACAACCAGGATCAGCAGCGTACGCTGCAAAAAGGATTATCGTGTCTGCTCACTTTCTATAACAGATTCGTGGCCACTGGCCTATCGCTCGCTTATCATTCAAAACAATCCTTTGACTTGCTTCTGCAGCTGTCAGTATAACTGCCGTCCTTCACTTCCACTTGCTCGCACGTGATGCGAAGCAGTGAGCGCGTAACCCTGCCCCCTCCTCAAGTCTGTTCGTCCCGAACAGACACTGCAACATCTGGACCATCGTAGAGTGCCAGTCGGTCTATGTGGACAACCTTAGGCTCCGCCCGAGAGCCTTGATGACAAATCCGAAAGACCAAATTATTGATCTTCCTCAGAATCCTGTAGAGACCTTCCCAACATTTCTGTAGATTCGAGTACCCTTTTAGTCTCTGTGGGTTGTACAGCCACACCTCGCCAGACATTCTCCTCTCATACCGGGTCTTCATCCTGTCACTATATGGTCGTTTGTGCATTACATAAGGATTAATCCTTTCATTACCGATTTGAAAAGATGAAGCAACTCCATAATTTCCCCATGCATCTTCCTTTAGACCATGTCTACCAATCTGAAAAGTGCTGGTACTTGTGGTGGATGCTGCAGGTTGTGGATGGATCCTCGTCCAACGTACCCTGAAGCGCTGGTAGTTTCTGTCGACTGCCTCACTCCCTTTCTCGAGTTCATGCAACTGGTTCTTTACCCCCTGAACCACCTCCTTCATGGGACTACTATCCTCAGAGCCACTATTGAGGGAGACAATCACATATTCACTCCATGCCATGGGCTTCTGGACAGCACTCACAGGTCATCATGTGCATTTTCCAACTGCTTTGTGAGGTGTGCAGCTTGCAGCATCAGCTCGTCAACGCGGTGTCTCAGTTGTTGGGCATATGCACGAAGCTCACAAATTTCTTCATGCAACTGCTTGCATGCACTCATCAAGGCCATTTGTTCATCACCATGCTGTCTCTTTACTGGCTGCCGTTTCTGTTGTGGGCAATAAGCTCTCACGTGACCCAGCTGTCCACATGACCAACACCCCCTCTGTTCGTGTGGAGGGCGGCGAAGCTGGGTAACATGAATCCTGGAAGAGATGTCCCTCAAGGCCAACTGCAACTCCTTCAGTGTCTTCGTTATTCTGTCCAGCGTCGCTGCGCATACTGGCTACGGGATGAGGACTCCTGTCTTACTGACTCCATCTCCAGAACTCGGACCAGGGCATCCTGCAGGTTGTGGGGTGCAGCCAGATGTACCGCTTGTCGTACCTCTGCGTCGGCGATGGCATCGTAGAAAAATCTGACTGCGATGATGTCGCGCATATTCTCGGGACCTCTCCAGAGATAGGTAGGAAAGCCACACAATGTCTTGCCATAGCTCCTGCAGTGGCTCCCCTGGTAAGTGGGTGCAGCTTTGCAGTTGGGAATAGTGGGAATGTCGCAGGTACCGGTCGCCGAAACGTAACTGCAAGGCTGACACCAATGTGGGGTACTGCAGTCGATGTCGCTCTGGTAGAGATTGTAGTATGCTAGTGCGGGGCCTCTCAATACTGCGGCAAGGTAGTAAGCCTGTTGTTCTGTTGTCCAACAATTAAGGGTAGCAACTATTTCAAATTGGTGTTGGTTTTCTCGCCATGAAGTCTGGCCATCATAAGCATAAGGGACTTGCTTAATTAAGAGGGGCCCACTCCTGGCTGTGTGACATCATTTTTGCAGATCTTCTTGATCTCCTCCGAGGTTGCTGTATTGGTTTTGACTTACACTGCTTCTTCACTTTTCTTGGCTGTCGATGTGATGGTACTGGAACTCCGCTACTGAAGAAATTCCTGCCATTCCTTCTTCATTGCACTAATTTCATTCTCAACGCTATCCATCCTTACACTGACACTGTTCACTATTTAATTCACACTGTCAATTCTCATGTTGAATAAATTGCTAATGCCTTCTATTTTCCTGTACTCTACTAACTTGGTTATTTACATCTTCTTTCATGCTATTTACACTTGCGCTCAATCGGCTACTCAGCCTCTTAGTCAATACTCGTAGTGCTTCCAGTTCCGCATAAATTTTCCTTGTTAACATTCACTGCGTCAGTTGTCCAAAATAGTCTTAATATCCAGGCCTACAACTGTTACAATTAATTTACATATTTAAATATCACTATTTACTTGCCTATAGCTTAACTTATTTACAATTAAAAGCCTCCATCCCCCTACTGACACCAGTGTTATATGGGACGCCTGCGGGGCATTTCTGAGTTCATGAGGGTTAGAGGTCTAAATAAATAAATAAATATATATATAAAACTAAATTTGATTTCTAATTTATTCACACAGCTATTATTTACAGCATTCCATTATCTATCTCCAATCTTACTCCTTTTTATTTCTTAGTGAACGCAATATTTAATGTCTATTTCAACTCTAATTAACGCCCTCCTTTATGTCTCTGTTTAGTTATTGTCAATTAACTCAAACTCATCATTAACACCTGTTCAGTCTATCTGTTACCATCATTTGTAATGTTTTTCACTCGCGCATTTAGTCCAATAGTCCAACCTGCCGGCCGCACTCTTCACTGCTTGATACGCGCAGCCGCAGATTTCCCTTCCGCTGGTCACTTCTATCGTTCCGAACTCAGCCGCTCATTCACTCATCAACCACAACTCTCGGCCCAGAGTCCCGTCAAACAATTTATACTCTGCTGGCCTTGACCTGGAAAGTTCGACGCACCCCGAGTCATGCGGACAGAATCTAGAGCAGTAAACAACTAGGAAATTCCTCAGATAGACACAGAAACTTAATACAACCAGGGTCAGCAAAGCGCGCCGCAAAAGGGATTATTGTGTCGGCTCGCTTTCTGCAACAGATACACGGCCACCGGCCTATCGCTCACCTGTCATTGCTGCTGCCACTGGCATATAACTGCTGTCCTTCGCTTCCACTCGCTCACGCGAGATGCGAAGCAGCGAACAAACAATATAAACATAAGACTCCTACTCCAGTCTGTAATATAACTACTACAGCAATTGTTGGATAGGCCAATGAAGTGTGCTAGGTAGATAGGCAGTATTCCCGAGTAATATTACACAACACACAACTTTTTCCTATTAAAATACCACAGACAAATCTATTGATCTTGGTAGACCTACAAGAGTACACACGAGTCAGATGAGACAGAAGCAAAGCACACCAGAAGAAAACATAATACATATACACTGTAACAACTAACTTACCAATAAAAGAGAGAAGGAAAAAAGAAGAAGATAAGATGCGGTTGCTGAAAACAAATATGGCAAAAAAAGCATACGACACAAAGAGAAATAAAATTACAGGAGTTAGTTTGAACACAAGTTTCACTGTACGAGGATTCGCCACTCATGTTGAAATAGTGCAGTGTAGACACTCACGATTCATGCAGTTACTTGTGTAATATTTTGTGTGTCAAAATTCTTTAAGTGCCCGTTAATAAAAAATCAATCAACTAATGATCTTAGTGAGCAAGTTATTGTAATTTTTAATTAATAACGATTTGTATTCAAAACTAAAATAACCATTATTCGGGTAGATTTGGTTCTGTTTTTACAAGTTCCAGCTAACGGTTTCTTAATTTTTTTCCTGATGAAGCATGGTTGCTCTCTTAATGAAAAACCATACTGCCTTATCACCCATTGTTGTCGCCGAGATTTTTGAATAAAACAATTAAATTGAAGGCACCACATACCGATCTGGGAAAGTAGCGAGTCAAGGCTGTGACGCAGGAGAAATAAGGTGGAAGCTAGAGGAGATAGAGGAACTGGCAAGACGAGTTGGTGGCCGCAACACTTCCCAGTGGGGTGGCTGAGGTGACAAGAGGCAGGGGTTTGGACTCCCTGCAGACCNTTTATACATGTATATGTGTATATATAAATATATATACATTTATCCCAATCCACCCCTTTTCACTAAGCACTAGTATCAAGGAGTCAGGGATTGCAGAGACTTGACCTATACCTTATTTCTGTTCTAGGAAACAAACTATGGAGCATGCACGACAGTTTGTTTAGACTACAACACAGAGAACTGCATTGCACAGTATGCTGCACCTGAGAATACTAATGANCATGCACGACAGTTTGTTTAGACTACAACACAGAGAACTGCATTGCACAGTATGCTGCACCTGAGAATACTAATGATTATATAATATGGTAAAAACAATCATCATATTTTACAACATGACTAAAACCTTAGATGTGCATTAAAAGTATTGTCTATAAGGACGAGACACATTAGTACAGTACACANTTACAACATGACTAAAACCTTAGATGTGCATTAAAAGTATTGTCTATAAGGACGAGACACATTAGTACAGTACACAACATTTGTTAGACAATTCAAACAACTCAGAAAATTAAAATATCATGACAAAATTTTCTCCACAAATGAACAACACCATAGTGGTTCATTTAAGTGCATATGCTAGTATAGCCCTTATTAACACAAACTCCTTAACTGAATTTGTGTTATACAACTGCAGCATAATTTTAATAACATCTGTCCAATGGAATAATTTTCATTAGGATAAAAAAGGATGAAGCATGAGAAATATTGAGCAAAACGGTACAAGGCATGCAATTACCTTCACTCCTTTGGTCTCTACTTCAATTTCACAGCCATTTATCGTGAATGAAACAGTCTGATCAAAAGTTTGTGATACAAGCACATTGCCCCAGTGGAGGTCCCTGTGCTCAAACTGCAGCTCGACCTCTGCCACTGCCAGTCCACACGTAACCTGCAAACATACCGCAGCAGATCTCTACAGCAGGCACATCTACAGAAAGAACCTTATTATATTATATTCATAAATTAATAAAACTACATTTGGCTCTGATGTCTATAACTATCCTATAATCAGGTACCATTCTAAACGAACAAAGACTACAGTATCGTTACATAGAACGCCTGAAGGGCGTATCTGAATTCGTGAGGGTTAGAGGTCTTTATATATATATATATATATATATATGTATGTTTAGAAAAAAAAAGAACTAAATATGATTTATAATTTATTTACACCACTATTATTTATAGCATTCAATTATCTATCCCCACTCTTACTCTTTTTATTTCTTAGTAAACGCAATATTTAATGTCTATTTCAACTCTAATTAACTCAAACACATCATCAAAACATGTTCAGTCTATCTGTTACCATCATTTGTAACGTCTTTCACTCGCGCATTTAGTCCAATAGTCCAACCTGCCGGCCACACTCTTCACTGCTTGATGCGCGCAGCCGCAGATTTCCCTTCCGCTGGTCACTTCTCTCGTTCCGAACTCAGCCGCTCATTCACTCATCAACCACAACTCTCGGCCCAGAGTCCCGTCAAACAATTTATACTCTGCTGGCCTTGACCTGGAAAGTTCGACGCACCCCGAGTCATGCGGACAGAATCTAGAGAAGTAAACAACTAGGAAATTCCTCAGATAGACACAGAAACTTAATACAACCAGGGTCAGCAAAGCGCGCCGCAAAAGGGATTATTGTGTCGGCTCGCTTTCTGCAACAGATACACGGCCACCGGCCTATCGCTCACCTGTCATTGCTGCTGCCACTGGCATATAACTGCTGTCCTTCGCTTCCACTCGCTCACGCGAGATGCGAAGCAGCGAACAAACAATATAAACATAAGACTCCTACTCCAGTCTGTAATATAACTACTACAGCAATTGTTGGATAGGCCAATGAAGTGTGCTAGGTAGATAGGCAGTATTCCCGAGTAATATTACACAACACACAACTTTTTCCTATTAAAATACCACAGACAAATCTATTGATCTTGGTAGACCTACAAGAGTACACACGAGTCAGATGAGACAGAAGCAAAGCACACCAGAAGAAAACATAATACATATACACTGTAACAACTAACTTACCAATAAAAGAGAGAAGGAAAAAAGAAGAAGATAAGATGCGGTTGCTGAAAACAAATATGGCAAAAAAAGCATACGACACAAAGAGAAATAAAATTACAGGAGTTAGTTTGAACACAAGTTTCACTGTACGAGGATTCGCCACTCAAGTTGAAATAGTGCAGTGTAGACACTCACGATTCATGCAGTTACTTGTGTAATATTTTATGTGTCAAAATTCTTTAAGTGCCCGTTAATAAAAAATTAATCAACTAATGATCTTAGTGAGCAAGTTATTGTAATTTTTAATTAATAACGATTTGTATTCAAAACTAAAATAACCATTATTCGGGTAGATTTGGTTCTGTTTTTACAAGTTCCAGCTAACGGTTTCTTAATTTTTTTCCTGATGAAGCATGGTTGCTCTCTTAATGAAAAACCATACTGCCTTATCACCCATTGTTGTCGCCGAGATTTTTGAATAAAACAATTAAATTGAAGGCACCACATACCGATCTGGGAAAGTAGCGAGTCAAGGTGAGTCAAGGCTGTGACGCAGGAGAAATAAGGTGGAAGCTAGAGGAGATAGAGAAACTGGCAAGATGAGTTGGTGGCCGCAACACTTCCCAGTGGGGTGGCTGAGGTGACAAGAGGCAGGGGTTTGGACTCCCTGCAGACCAATCTGGGTTTCTACCTGTCCTGGGATAGACTGGCCTCACCAATACCGAGACAAGCAGTGATTGACAAGGAGATTTTAAAATGATTTACTGGAAGTCGAGTGACAGTAAGTT
Organism: Clitarchus hookeri; assembly: GCA_002778355.1. Taxonomy (NCBI): domain Eukaryota; kingdom Metazoa; phylum Arthropoda; class Insecta; order Phasmatodea; family Phasmatidae; genus Clitarchus; species Clitarchus hookeri. The sequence goes on along the minus strand of NQII01001853.1, from coordinate 45,756 downwards.
ACTTTTGTCAGCATTCAGAAAAAAAAAAGTGTAGACACAAGTATCTTCAAAACTGTGTGATAGTAGCATATGTTCTTAAAGAGTACATCCGTCTTCTAAGTGGAAGTGTACGANAAAGTGTAGACCCAAGTATCTTCAAAACTGTGTGATAGTAGCATATGTTCTTAAAGAGTACATCCGTCTTCTAAGTGGAAGTGTACGAAACATGTTTATGAATAACTGTAATTATATTGTTATAGGAATGGTGTATCTAAGTTTGTCAACCCAAGCTCCACCAAAGCTTTAGGTCATGTTGCCAGAACTAACTGACTAAAATTAGGACATATTTGGTATTTTAGTATTAAATTTTTATATGTAACAAAACTTACTAAAATACTATATTACCAAATTGCATCCATCGCTGAAGAAGTAACTATCTACTGTTACCGAATTAAACCCTACTAAATACTGAAATACTAATACATAAAATGGTCAATTAAACCACAGCCTCAGGATAGAAACCTGTACATCGGTGAACAGAGGGGACACGTTAGCAGACTTGACCCAGACAACCATTTTTAAAATAAACATATATAGTCTAAATTTCTTTTGTGTAGTTGTTATGTTACTTCAAAGATGTTCTATTGTATTAATAACATAATGTTACAAGGACGTCAGAGGGGCATTCCAAGTTCGTGAGGCATGATGTCTTAATAAAAATAAAAGAACTAAATTTGATTTTTAATTTATTTAAACAGCCATTATTTACAACATTAAATTATCTAACTCCAATATTACAATTTTTTTCACAGAGTGGGCAATATTTAATATCTATTTCAACTCTAATAAAGTCCTCAATGATTCTGTTTGGTTATAGTCAATTAACTCACACTCGTCATTCACACACGTTCAGTCTGAATGTTATCATTTGAAATGTCCAGTCCAATAGTCTAGTCTGCCAGTCACACTTTTTGCTGCACCGATGCTCGCAGTCGCAGATTTTCCTCCCACTGGTCACTTCCGGTGCTACTCGTAGCTCTTCTGGCTCGTTGTCTATCGCTGAAGGCCGTACAGTCACCTAAACTCCAGACTCTCGTAAACTCTCAGCTCGGAGGCCCGCCGCGCTTATGTTGTTTCAGTCGTTCGATCTGGAAAGTTGCCGCACCCCGAGTCACACTGAGAGAAACTAGGTCATTAACCAGAAAATTCCTTGAGATAAATGCAGAAATTCAATCAGCTGAAGGTTAGGAGCGCGTGAACCACAAAAGAATTATCGCAGCGGCACACTTTTCGTAGCAAGATATGCACGTCTTGGATTATTGCTTGCCTGGCCTTCCAACGTTCCTCTCTTCTTGCCGCCCGCTATCATATCACTACTCTGTCCTCCGCACGCTCTTCACTCACGCCGGATAGGCCAAGGGAGGTGAGCACCTAACACTAACAATTAAATGTTGCATAAACAATCAAGTTAACTGTTTTACTATAATACACATTCTACAGCTCAAAATGGTATTTACTGTGTACAGTAGGAGTGGGATAATTTTTCTTGTGTTGGAAATAAAAATTAAAAGCATGATTTTAACTTTAAAAAAGTCTTTCAATTTAAGAAAAAAATTGCCACAGTCATCACTGATGAACTGTATTTACTGCAAGTTTATATAATTAAGAAACAATCAAACAGGTCTGTGTGTTCATAAGCAGAGATGTTTGCATTTCAGTGGCCTAACTGAACTACAAGGCTGTGAAGAACCTCACTGAGTCCTAGCGATCTTGTGTCTCTTTTCACTAGAAATCCTCACTTTTTAATGTTGTGTGCAATAAAAGAATCAAAGCGTTCTATTACATAAAAACATAAATCTGCTCTCACCTGCACACATTTTACATCCAAATTTTACAATCCAATTCTGAAATCATTTGCATCTGTAGACAACCAACGTTGGCCTAATGTCTTCTCTGAATAGGGTTAGCAACTGAAAAATAAGGTAGGTTTTACAACAAAATGATGTTAGATCCTACATTACCTAAAATTGTGTTACTGGCTGGATACACTTTCCGATCCATTAGGGACTAGAAAAACATGCGAGTTCTGTGACATGTAGGCTACTTTCCACAAGTTTTTATATGCTCGAGCCATTTTCATTTGCACCTTGGCAGTTTCAAGAGAGAAGCTACTATTTAATATCATCATCAAATGTTTATAATACAGTTGCAATATCTGTAATAGGTAAGTAATGCCATAAATGTCGAGCATCATTTTATATTCTGTCTACATTACTTAGTAGTATTCCGTATTCACTTAGCTCACTTGACAAAATTTAACTTCGCAATATACAGAAATGCGTAAGTGGGATCTTGTAGGAAGGGGAAGATTGCCAAGGTTTTTCTTCTTCTACACGTGAAAAAACATTCATATCCTGACTGCAATGTGTAAAAAAATTGAGTGTAGGAACCACATGTTACGAAATTATGGAAACCAGAATAAGTCCTGTCACTCCAACCGGCGAAGTACAAAGTGATGGATGGGGTGGGTTAGCTGATCTGGATGTCCAGCCGCTGCTTGGAGTGTGTTACTAGTGGTCGGAGCTCTGCCGTATGTACGCACCAGGTCAACAGTATGGATGGCTGTCTAATGGGTTATGTTTTACGACGTATGTGCGCCCGGTTAAGGGTAGCCTGCAGTCCTACTCTATTTTCGGTTAAGATGTTTCAAGATGCTGTTTCCTGCTTCTCCTAAGTAGGTTTGACTTCTACGGGGATGGAAGTCACAATCACCCTAGAATAAGTACTCAGGGTTATGCAAGATTACGTGTTTATTCCGCTGAGGAATAGACACAATGACCCATACTATCTTCTATCTATCAACAAACTATGTAACCTGCAGAAGTAAGCTACGGTAAACCACGTGAAGGGTACCTGGGACTAAACTAAACAAGAGCAGAAAAAGGCTAGGTAGATATGATAACAACTGACCCTAACTAATATATGTTGTTCTCCAGAAGGAACTCGGGGTTCACTACCAAAGTGGTAGTGAGTGTAAGGGAGGTCGAAGACTTCTTCAGGGGTTGCTAGGCAAAGGTCTGGAAGACCTCAGGAAGGTAGCGATAATCATTCGTGAGGACGGCGGTAGGCAGAGCACTTCAGCACAGGAGGCGGTGGAGCGAGCTGCCGCGTATTAACTGGCGTTTTGGAGCTGCGCGCTAGAGTTATAGATGGCCGACTGCAGGTCCTTCGGTTCCGTTCCGGTATCTTTGGGCTGGAGCTCCTCCCTTAGCAGCGCAGGCCGCATTCTCCCGGGGAAGGCTGGAAGTGCGGTTATCCTTGCATGCAGGTTGCGTTGCTCCCGCAAGTTTAGGGGTAGTGCTGGGTTGCGTGGCTGGCTTCTGTCGCAAGCCGGGGTGGTTAACGGACACGTGACGTCTGACATAGTGGCATAGACAGCCTCGGCTGCTGTGTCCTTGGGTGCCCCTTGACTAGGGGCGTGTTGGTTGGCTCTGGAATCAAGTCTCCTGGGTTCCATCCCTGCTCTGGGTGACGTGAAGATGAGGGGGAGTCGTAATTAATAATTATGTGAGTACGCATATTCCGTCAGCATTTAGTTCATTAGATGAAGTTAAAACTCTAAGAGTTATAGTAAATTGAATGTCTAGGGAAGGGTAGTATAGATTCTTCATTCCACCAGTTCTTCTCGGAATCAAAATTGTTGATTCTTTTCTTGAGATTTCAGGAATTGTTTCCAAATAAATATGTAGAACACATATTTTTATTTTCATGATAGCAACGCTTGTGATAGCCTACTACCTTGTCTTAAATTTATTTTCTATGAATGAAAAGAATGAATTATTGTTACTAGATTGCAACAAGTTGCAGTGCTGATAATCGTAATTAACTAAGAATTGTAGTTCAGACTTGCTTTCATTTGAGTGTCTACTTTAAACACCATTTGCCACCACGCATTTCTAAAGCAATAAGAAATCATAGTACTGTAACACAGTAAGCCGTACGATGTTTGATACACACGCAATTGTTATAAACATTTCACTAGTTACTATCACATTTAAAAGCTCATTAATTCAACTCTGAGCGCATCACGTAACAACAATATTTACGTTTAAAACTAATAGTTGTGCTAGCAGCGCACTGTAAGTTAGTTGATTCCGCGCAGGCACGACCATGTTGTTTGTTTATCCTAGCGATATAACTTTCTTCCCAATATGCACTTTTAGTGATTTTGTCGTCGCAGAAACTTTTTAGCGGCTGCATTGTGATTTGATTATGCTACATTAGTCGAATTTGAGTTTATTTTATTAATAAATAGCGAATAAACATAGGAGAAAGAATCTGCTACGCTTCATAACTTCCATAGTTCTAGCTGTTGGTTCACAATTTAACCTGCAGACGACTTCATTAACCAAGATTAATTGCTTTACAGACGTCTGCTATTCTGTTTTCTATGCAGTCTCTGCTCACACATTTTGAGATAAGTTGGGAAGTGACTATTATTACTGAAATTCAACATTTTAACTTTGTACGTGTCTTTCAACCTTAGGCCTACAGCCCAGTTGTATGAACATGTGTAAATCTATAACTAAAAAGGGGGGAAAAAAGTGTTGTTCCATCAAAGTTTCTTTTCCCGGCATTCCTTCCATTAGAAATTGGTCTTAATTTATGATTTTCTGTGATAATTTACAGTCAACAAACGTGTGTAAAAGTTAAATTTTAAAACATTAAATCCTAAGTTATTTATGTCCGAAGCTTGTAAACATTCTACTACTTGTCAGTATAATGACAAATTTAAGTATGCAATTACTGCGAGAGAAAGATCTCTCACGGGCACTCAAAAGGCCATATCTAACCTAATATTACACTTCCGCACAAAGCACAAGGTTCTTTCTTTAGATAACGATGTGACTTCAGAGGCTCTTGAGAGTGACAGTCCAGTTAAAGTTCACAGTGGCTGTGTGTCAGAATGTTTTGAGCTAGTTGTTGGTTCATCACATGAAATTCACATGCCATTCACCAAAACATATCAGCAAATCCATTACAAAACTATAACCCTACTTCTACAACATCAATTTCTACTTTCACGTCCAACACCACCAAAAGTGTCAAAAAGCTCAGTAAAGATGGTGCAAAGTAATCTTCCATATCTATTTGATGCCAAGAGAAAATTCAAACCTGGAGATGGTAGTACTGGTAAAATTACTAATTTGATATGTGAAACGATTTACATTGATTTTCAGCCACTCAACACAGTTGAAAACAGAGGTTTTTGTCAATTAGTTGTAAATAAACAATTTATTTTAAATTGTGGAATAATCATATTATTCTTGATTTTCCAGTTTGTTTTGTAGTAAACAATTTATTTTGAGTTATATTACACTTTTATCTTAAATTAATGAATAATAAAGATGAACATTAAAAATTGTATTAAAACTACAATTTAATCATGTAAATGTACTTTTTGTGAAAGAACCATAATAAGAATCGGAATCAAAGAATATTTGGGATAAGAATCAGAAAAATAAGGAATCGACCCATCCCTATGAATGTTATTTCCTTACAAAAAACAAAATTTTTCATTGCATCAACAAAACAATGTAAATTCCAATTGCCACTCTCTCATAAGAAGAACCGCAAAACAATAATTTCTCATGATAGACGTTAAACTAAGTTCCCCAGCCAACCAATAAAATAAAACAGTTGGGAATGGCAATCAGCTATAGTAGCCTAAGTGCCGGACTGAAGATGTCAGTCTTTCAATGCCTGCCATTGGATTTGTAGTTTGTTTACAAAGATCACGTTATTCGCCAAAAGAACAGCTGTGGCAGATGGATACATCGTAGCCGTACTTCTTTTTGAAAACTTTCAAAACTTACTGAAGTTATTTGAAACAGTGAACTAGCTATTGATGTGACATAATTATGAGTTTGTAGGTCACTTGCGTGTGTACTGCACAGTAAGGTCAATACCTATGACACTACTTACATACTTTCAGAATTTTCTTTCTTAAAACATTAAATAACAAGAGTAAATTTGAAGTTTGTATTATACTAATTGTAACATAAGTATGCTTTGATAGTTCAGATTTTATGTCTCTTACAGCAGGACAAGGTAAATACAGTGGAACCGCATTATTGCGAGTATGGCCTATAGCGTCACGTCCACCATTGCAATAGTTTTTAAATGGACCATCATTTTCCCTATCATTTGAAAGGTACTTAATTTCGTTTGTAACCCAAATTTGTTAATGAAACTCTTCACTATAGCTACACAAACATTTGTAGAATCGTATTTTTAAAATGTTTAAACATGTCGCATTGCAAGTGACATCCACCCATTTGCCAAGTCTTTGTTAGTCTGTGTCGCGTGGCATCACTCGCGTCAGATGGAGGAGCGTGGGAAGAGGTGCGTGCGGGTGTTGTAGTGAGGGATAGGGTGGAGGGGTAAGAAGGGGGAGAAGTACGAATGGAAGTAAGGCTAGTCGAGGACAAGAAAGGGAGGGTACATTTGATATAGACTAGGAGGGGGCAGAGGGGAATGGTATATACTATTGAATGCAGTAGGGGGCGGCGAGATGCTATCCGCCTACCCCTCCTCCTATGTTGTGGGGGTAGGAAGACTCTGCCACTTGCAAGGTCATCGCTTCGTCCCGTGCAAGGCGTGTAAGGGGAAAAGCATGATTACGTCTAACTGTTGTTAGACAATGCTATCTTGAAAAACAAGAAGATCAAACACGCTGTTCAACAGAAGACACCATTAGGAATTAAAAAAACTTAGAACAGCACAGTATTGTTCGAATGGTTCAGTCAGCAACACTCTGCAGGCTTGCCAATCAGTGGGCCTATACTCAAGGCAAAAGCATCAGAATTGGCACTACGAATGAACATGACAACTAACTGTAGTGAGGGTTGGCTACATCGTTTCAAGCAAAGAAAAGGGATAGCACAGCATGCTATATCGGGTGAGGCAGGAGCAGTGAATCAAGAATCTGTAAGCAACTGGAAGCCAGTTTTGGAAGAATTCCTAAAACGACGTATGTAAGGCAGACGAGTGTGCCATTTTCTACCTTTCTGGTAAAAGAAGTAAAGAGTGTCTTACTGTGCTTCTATGCGCTAACATGGACGGTAGCGGTAAGTTCAAGCCATTTGTAATAGGAAAGTCTGCAAAGACGCGTGAATTTTGTGGTGTACGCAACATCCCATGCACGTACGACTCAAACAAAAAGGCGTCGATGACTTCTGAACTCTTTAAAAAATGGCTTCAGTCTTTCGATGCAAGGATAGGGGTGCGCAATCGTAAAGTTGTTTTGTTTGTCAATAACTGCCCTGCACACCCTGTTGTGAATTTACGAAATGTAGAGGTTGTCTTCCTACCGTCCAACACTGTACCGCAACCTCTCGACCAAGGGATTTTCCACCAGACGAAACACTATTTCCGCACAATGCTGGTGCATTATTTGCTGTGGAAAGTGGACATGGCGAAGGAAACGGTCAAATGGAATGTACAGTGCAACCGTGTTATAACGATAGTCGACAATGGCAAAATAAATTATTGCTATAGAGTTATCGTTATATCAAAATTTACTGTACCCCATAATTTTTTTATTATTGTTTTTCCTTGTACATTCTGTGTTTAACGAATGCCGTAAACTATGCGTATGCAGCGACAAGTTAATAAAAAAAACAGAGACGTCCGACAGCTGCATTATGTAATGACGAGCAGGCGCGACCTTGCTCCCTCCTCCAAGTTTGTGGTAGAAGCGCGACGGAGTTAGTTGCCTACCAATCAGCATGCTACTTCACTCATTGTCTCTCTCTCTCTGACACACACACAAAGCCTGGTGATCACTGAACTTCCCTCTCTACTTCCCTCTGCCCCCTTCACTTTTTCCACCCGTCTCTCGCCCCTCAGACCGCTTCCTTTCTCCTCCTGTCCCTCGCAGCAGATCAATAAATACACTTCCTCCATTCCCATGTGTAGACACGGTAAATTTTTGTACAAATGTTACTTTCCCGTTCTGTTTCAACTCGCGGATAACACACGTATCTGTTCAAACGTTAACAAATGTAGCTTTATGATAGGTCAGAAAAACATTTGGATAATAAGAATAATATTTTGAAGGAAATAAAAAATGTCAACATTGAAAACAGACATTTACAACACATAAAAATCTTATGATTTTAACTTGTTGGCTATAGAAAAGCGTGAATTAAAATCTTTTCTTCTATTAAGTAATGCACAATTTACATGAAAACTGAATGTAATCTCTAAGTGGATAATTGTGAGCTTGCTGTACATTAACCACATTACGAGTTTGTACAGGTAAGTACAGGCACGAGGTGGACAGATGCAACGTACCTGCTGGAAGACTGAAAGAGCCTGGTGCGCAGACAAGAACATGTAAGCCTCAAGGTCTGTCCCCGCGTGGCCCAACTCTAGAATAACGAACAGCTGGTGTCTATCAAACATCTCAGGACTGTCGTTCTCAGTTTCTGTTCAAACAAACAAATGCAGGCAATTACAATTATACCACAAACACTGACGAGAAGACACAACTACAGAAAAGTTAACAGTTTTGTAGAACTCTCTCCAAAAGTTGGCATCTAAGTACATTAATGAATAAATAAATAAATAAATGAAAATAAGTACAACACAAACAAAAATTAATGTAGAAACAAACTAAATATATAAATAATATATAGAAAAATTAATAAAAATATATAAACAGTATCATTAAATACTGTACAGTGATAAATGCACAAATGAGACCATTTTGAAAAACCAAAATGCATTAAAAATAAAACAAATTAAGAATAATACTTTAACTTATTGCAGTAGTTTTTGTTACTGCTCCTACAATTCTGTATGCTGTCACACAAATTAAGAAATTGCATAGAAGACAGCTTTGGAGTTACTATCAAGTAATTACTTTACATGCATAATATGTAAACTTTTAATATGCTGCTCAATTTCTCTCCAATATGTAGACACAACACAAAAACATGTCTTTCTTTGGCAAACAGTTTATTGGTACAGTGTGGCAAAAGGACTGGCGAGTCAGCCAGTTTCTCCAAGATTCTTTCTTCTCTAACACAATAATCTGTAATTAATGTACAGTGTTATAATAGTTGTTTTAATGAGAACATAAACTGTGCTTTCAGAGAGTTGACTAACAAATGGTTACTGGGCAGCTGGTTATGTCCGGCATGCAGTGCCGGACTTCCGCCTACGCGAACANCAAGAGAGAAAAAAACTTAATACAGCTAATTAGATTCAACAGTAAAAAAACCAGTATACACAAATTGTCAGGGGTGCCTATCATGGTGACACAAGGATGAGAAGTATGAGACAACTATACCCTATATGCAGTGCCGGACTTCCGCCTAGGTGAACAAGGCACCTTCCTAGGGCACTAGCTTCGGGGGGACCCTGGCCAGGGGACAAACTTTTTAATTTTATGTATCAAGAAAATCAAATAGGGCAGTACAAATATACAGCAGTAATTAAATTTATAGAGGACACAGGACAAGACAGTGCCATTTATTATTACAATAGCCAAATAAAATATCAAATAAAAAAAAGGTTATTTTGTTAAATTACCAAAAAGGGGGCCCGGACTGTGTAATTGCCTAGGGGCCCTGGGTCTCTAAGTCCGGCCCTGCCTGCATGACTTAAGGGCGCCGTCTTGTTGTAGGAATGAAGACACTGACGATGTTTACTTCTATAGCTCTCATTCAAAAACTATAAAAGATTTTGGAATTTTGTTTGCGGAGGAAAGAAATAAAAAGTGCATTCTACTACTGCCTGGTGCATTTAACCTGCATATACACTTTTCTGACTTCACCAATTTCATGAAAACGTGCTTTTTCTATGCATTTTTTGTGCACTAAAAATTATTGGATTTAAATTAAATCAGCAGTCAGCCATAGCCCACAAGATCCTGCGTCGGAACGTGAATTTTAATTGTTATGTCACAGCTTAAAATTTTAAATGGCAATACTAGAAGTGCATCGATGCAATCGCCCACGGTCTTGTAGCGCCCTCAGCACTGGCCTGCCGGCCACTTCCCCTCACGCAGTGTCTCCTGGAGAGGAGGAAGCTTGCGCTGGCATGACCTTGCTGCATGCCCGCACATGCGCTTACCAGACCACCTCTGTTCGTTCTCGCGAATGCATTGAGGCAAGAGCCGAGCCCTTTCGCGGAGCACTAGCAGAGCATGACGGCGCCACTGCCAAAAATAATAGCGTCCGTCTCAGTGAAGCGTGTTTACGCCGTCAAGTGTTCAGGCTAATTCTTGTGAACATTAAATATATTATCGTTGTTCTGTGATTTAATTTGAGTATTTGAACAGTTTGTGGATTGTGGATTCTGGGGAAGAAGAAAGAAAGAAAAAAAAAGTAGAGGAAATGGAATAAAACAAGATTGTATATCACAGCTCATCGTAAGAAGAATAAATGGAGTACGAGAAGAAAGAGAGCATTAGTAAATGGGAAGTAAGTTAATACTTATATAGATGGTTAAAATTATAAACGTCCCTAATTACAATAAGTCATTAACTAAACATTATCTCTCTCAGCTTATTTCTCTTTCTCCCTATAAGTTTAATATGGTCTATCTGGGATTCGAACCAAGAATCACTCGCATCTATGGATGGGTGGTGGTAAAATTGGAAACTTATGTTTTTGTGCCTCGTTTCAATAGTTTGAAGTCATTTTATGAAATCCATGTAAAATAATTAATAGTTGGCAACCATACTCATTTAACTATGCTAGTACAACCGCATCACCCTTTTCTTTCCTTACAATGCGATCCAATATTTTATGGTTCTTTCCCCTTTTATCTTTCACAAACCAAATGTGGGATACAATTTCACTTCCATATATTCTGAACCTGATAGTAATACCTATTATGTAATTTCAAAATGCAGACTCATTCGTCTGTTTCCTACTCCCGTCCATAATTGATATGATAAAAGTGCTTCCTGTTTAAAGCACAGGCAAACATTAGAAACCCTGCCTTATTCAGCAATTCTGTTGCGTACGCTACAAAGAGAAGACAAAGTGTACTGTCCAGTAGTGTAGCAGAGTACTGACGCTACAATGTGTTGGCACGGTCAACATTTTTTTTGTGTAATTTAAGATTGTCAGACGTATTGAAATGTGCAAGTTTGAAGGTGATATTTGGAGTTGTTATTCTGAAAAATCAGTTACAAAAAATGAAATATTTTATAACTTTCAGATAGCGGTACTTTTCCCTCAGACAACTTACTTCAATAGTCTGCTGCACCTGCTTCTACGACTTTCTTCTTTCTCTTTGCTTTTAGTACTAAAGTAATATGTTTTTTTTGCCTATTATGCTTATGAGATCACCTTCTTGTCTGTGTCCCTGAAAACTTTTGAACACATCTACAGAATTTCACCAAACTCGGTACATATATATAACTCCATAAGGACTTGTGACTTTATGCATCTCAATCACGCCAGGCGCTTATTTTAGAAATGGTTGTCATTAGAACATTTTGACATACGTAACACCTCAGGAACCATTTATCCCATTTCAACCAAAATTAATACATTAACAGTATTTAACGAGAGTATTCTATTATAAGTCACATAGCCTTAAACGTCCGCCATTTTGAAAGACTACACCACCTTGAATTTCAAGACTTGTACACCATTATTCAGGCACCATTAATCTGATATGAGCTTAAATTGGTATGTTGGAAGTACCAAATGGGAAGGTTCCGTTCTTTCAACTTAGGGACGCTTATCACATAGTTCGAAGCCATTACGCGGTCACACACACACGATACGCACAATTAATAGTTTCCTTCAGCGAATATAATTATACTGGGCCCATAACCTATAATGATTAGCAAAATGAAACACTGCGTATCGCGATTCAATGGCAACTGAACGACCATAGCTTTATTACTAATAACATAGAGAAAACAATACAATGGCAGAGATAACAATCGGTGGCGCTAGTTGTTATAGTTTTGATACAAATCATAACAAAAATGTTTCTAGTAGTCCAAAAAAATCATGAAGAAATACTATTTAAGTGCGAGGACACGAGACTGCCCATAAAATCATGAGCCTCGTGCCTAAATAATGAATGTTGACAGATNCAATGGCAGAGATAACAATCGGTGGCGCTAGTTGTTATAGTTTTGATACAAATCATAACAAAAATGTTTCTAGTAGTCCAAAAAAATCATGAAGAAATACTATTTAAGTGCGAGGACACGAGACTGCCCATAAAATCATGAGCCTCGTGCCTAAATAATGAATGTTGACAGATATGTGACCAGTATAGGCTAGTACACATACCTCTTTAAAAAAGCCTTCTGGGTTTACGAATTTCTCCAAGCTTTGCAAATTCAGTGTTGATATCAAGTGAACAAGTTTTTAAAATTAAAAACTAATACCTAAACACAATGAAGGTGAAAAGTTCAAATACTATGTAAAATATATTATCTAAAATATATAAATCACAAATAGGAAGCTTTGCTGAAAGTGACAAATTTGACAAAAACAGGTACAGGCAGTCCTCTACTTTCATACACAATGTGTTCCTAAATTTGTGTATGAAAGTTGAAATGTATGAAAGTNTTAGAAATGGTTGTCATTAGAACATTTTGACATACGTAACACCTCAGGAACCATTTATCCCATTTCAACCAAAATTGGTACATTAACAGTATTTAACGAGAGTATTCTATTATAAGTTACATAGCCTTAAACGTCTGCCATTTTGAAAGACTACACCACCTTGAATTTCAAGACTTGTACACCATTATTCAGGCACCATTAATCTGATATGAGCTTAAATTTGTATGTTGGAAGTACCAAATGAGAAGGTTCCGTTCTTTCAACAATCACCAGCACGGCTTCCATGTTTTATTTACACAACTCCGCACACAGCTGCCAACTTGAACCATGCCAACCTTGCACATGGGACAATTTTTACAACACAATCAGAGCACAACGAAATGTTCCAACATTTCCTGTTGTTGTACCAATCCTTTACGAACAACAAAGGAAACGGCTAACTTTCTTGTAGGGCAATCGGGACTAATTCTTTAAGAACAGTATTCTGGAAATGACAGTCCTAACACAACAGAGATAGAGGAAAATGTCTTAACAGTTGCCTTATACTAACCACCATAATAATAACTACTTTCTTCACTAATACATATATTCACACACACANTGTCTTAACAGTTGCCTTATACTAACCACCATAATAATAACTACTTTCTTCACTAATACATATATTCACACACACACACACACACACACACACAGAGAGAGAGAGAGAGATATATATATAAATAAAATAATAATATTTTGACTTTAAATTAACACATATTAAAAACTTAAAGCTTAAAAATAATTAAAACAAATTTGCATATGCACGCAGGCTATTTTGTCTATGCGGTACATAAATCAGGCCTTTTTATTGATACAAGCGTCATTTCCCGCCAAATTCGTATCACCTGGCGATGTCAAAAGACGGTACCAAATCACAGTGCGTTTTAAACCCATTTGAAAACAGCANCCAAATTCGTATCACCTGGCGATGTCAAAAGACGGTACCAAATCACAGTGCGTTTTAAACCCATTTGAAAACAGCACAGAATTTCAAAACTTCATTTCTGTTATAGACCACGTTTATGAACTGAACTTCATGCACACAATCTCGTTAGCAATATTTCTAAACACTTTTAATGGAATCTCTGGTTATAAAAGCAAACAAGAGGCGGCAACATTTGTAAGGATATATTCTGCAATACTAAAAAGTCTAAAAGCTTCAAAGAAGTTACAATTGAAAATGTAAAAAACTTATATTTATGTATTATTAGAAACAAACCCCTTTCCCCTTTGTCCATTACATCACTGCACAAGACAATGTTCTTCTGGCTAAAGCTAAGTCTAGGGATAGTAACTTACTTTTGTCAGCAGCAAACTTGTTCCACAACTCAATAAGCCTCTTTGGGTACCGCCCCTGCACACACAGGCATCGCAGCACTTCAGAAAATGCACATGTTGCATTCGTAACTCCGTTTCTCAAACTGCTCAACTCCCTGCAAATAAAAACAACACCTATGTTATTTCCTTGTTCTGGGAACATACTACCAACCATTTACAAACCCAATTACCACCCTGTGGTGACTGAGTGGTAATTTTTGCCTCTTTTTGTGAAGTAATTTTAATAGCAACAACCAAACAAGGAAAAGTGAAAGATTGCAGGTATTGTTACAAGTTGCCTGGGACATTTCGGAGCTCAGGAAGGAGGGAGGTCTTGGTAAAAGTTAAAGAACTGGATTACATTTCTTTATTTATTCAGAATGTTACAAAAATACACACAGCTATTATTTACAGCGTTAAATTGCCTATCTCTACTACTAACATTTATTGTTTGTATCAGTGAGCACAATATTGATGCCATGTGACGTTGTAAGCTTCAGCTTCAGCTTCAGCTGCATTTCCTTCTAATGTTTCCAGAGTGTAGCAGTTCACTTTAATTTTTGCTTTTACTCTGAACGGACCTTCTTACAAACGTATTTACTTCTTAATTATATGGTCAAGTAAAGACAACATTACACAATTTGATAATTGAAAATATTACATTTACTTATTAATTATCAGAGAACCTGAAATAATACACAAAGAATACTGTCACTAGACAACTTGCAGTTGGTTCAAGTAATCAGCTAAGTTTCATATTTGTGTATTGTTCGAAACTAGACTTCATGAATATGACACCGGCTGGTTTTCATGCACAGTGTTGTATTAAATTTTAATTTTAAAACTAACTTGGATTTGGAACCTATAACTAAAAGACTAGCTTAACATATTTTATTCCCAAGAACTCTCCACTTAAATCATTATAATAGTAATTAATTACCTTCAAATGCTACAATAAAACTTTGCTTGCATAATTTTTTTAGAGCACAGGTCAGTAACCACTTTAACATCTGTCAGGATGTGTGACCAGCAGACGATAATGGAAATAATAAACTTATCTACAATAAAACCTCAATTGAAAGTGCTCTGAGCCAAAACTAAAAATGTTATGAGCCAACATTTTTCACTTCTATTAAAAAAAAGGTTTTTTGTTAATATTTTTTTTTAACAATTTTGTTAAAAACATCTTTTCTCTAAAACTCTATTAACAATGCACAAGAATGTTACAAATTGTGGTGTTTACCCACGTACCACTCCTAATTTTTGTCCAACAACAAGGCTTCTAAAATGGCGCTAGTGGTACTAGGGTCAGATGAAACTCGAGAGACGTTTATGCATGCTTGATGTGTTGGGGTGGTTGCCGATGGATAGATAAGCACTGGCGTTTGCTCTCAGAAATGGAGCGGCATGTGAAACTGTCAATGCCTCTGTGGTTAAGGGTGCTTCCTTCCAAGGCGTGATTTGCACATGTTCAAGGCCAAGAAGCATGCGAGCACCATGAGTGGCCAAGGCACACACATCACACCATCTCTACACACGAGCCAGTGAGCCACTGTGAAGCCTTTCTTGAGACTTCCCACGGTGACCGCGTCATGTCGTGGCATGATGCTAAAGATAAAGGTGTGCTGCCCAATCTTGTACTGCTCTAAATATCATGTACTTGTAGTCTTAAGCCAGAGTTCATTATTTTCAGTTTGAAAAAAATTGTTACACAAAAGGAAGTAGAAAACAGAAACTAGTCTTCAGATGTAACAAGTTTCATAAATGCTATTCGTAAGCAGAAAAAAACAATAAAATAACAAAACTATTTTAAAGTAAAATTTGTTTCACTTCAACCAAGCACACCGGCAGTTGCCTACATAAGCAGCAGCAGCTTTACGCATTAGCAGGAAGGTTTTATAAATTAATGGCATGTCACAATGATCATGCCACAACAGAAGAGGAAGGGAGGAAAAACCAACTATGAAATGTGTGTAGACATCTGGAGGAAATACAAACGGTGAAAGGCGTGTATTTTCTGGTTCAAAACATAGCAACACTTTACTACCAAACTTCCGTCGCATATTTGCGCCGTCTGCCACGCGCATACTTTGCTGCAAAGTTTACTGCGCGCCTGGCCCACACGCACAAAAACACAAAAGAGCAGGGCAGGAGGGGGAAATAACTAGCAGAGAAGTCTGTTTCACAACAAACCTGACTTGAACTTAAGAAAATGTTGGGCACAGACAATTGTCTTTACTTTCTGAAATTTCTTTGATTTCTACTGATGCTTCCATCGGTGTTTGGTAGTTCTAGTTTGTTACTAGTAACACTCTGTCATCGTCACTGCCGCTACTCTGGGAGTTGAAATTAACACTAGTGATAAGATTTGTCCGTAACCTATCATTTCCCGGTACGTATTTTAAATTGTCTACTGTGATTTCACTAGTTTTCTACAGTGATGCTTCGTAACGCTGAACATGTAAGTGTAAGAATTTCAGAACGTAAGCGAGCAACATTATTAGAGGCTACTCGTGATCTCACCAAATCCACATGCACACAATGGGATTGAGGTCACAGTGTTATGCAAGAAATGTTACAACTTTGTGATCATGTGCGTGAAAAAATGTTGCCTATGCTAGATGTTAAAAAAACATGACGCAGGCTCATACATTCTTTCATCCATTGATAATTTGACATTTTGGGTTTGTAGACCACCACCATCGAAAGGGATATGGGTGGTTTATTTTGTCGAACAAAGTGATACAGTACATTACAAAGGGCTCAGAGAATTGTTTTTTGGTAGATTAGGGATAAGATGCCTTTCACACCACTTAGTGAAATTTCCAGTATTCATTTTGTCATAGTCACCAGATTTTGTTTTACCCTTCACAATCAATAACGCTCTATCAATGAAACCTTTCTTTCTTCAGGCACGTGCCATAATCCAGCTCTGTGCTGCTCAATCATTTTTATACTTATCTGCCAGGAACCTATTCTTGTTGCCGATACGTGATGACTGTGTATGTTGGCTGAATCCATGTTTCGTTGGATGAATCCATGTTTCACCAAAGTAAACTGTGGAAAGTTATTCACCTCCAAGACTGTTAGGTCATTCTCAAATACTGTGCATGTCATGCCAGTAAGTAAATTCTTTCCACAAGATGATGCCTTCCATTTTTGCATTTTTTGAAACTAATGTCTATTCTTCTTTTTATTTTTCTTGTTCAGGATTTTTCTCAGCGTGTCTTTGCCATCAACATTAATTTTTTCCAACATAGCAGTTTGCAGCTTCTCAATCGATTGCACTGTTTTTTTTATGATGTACATTCCCTAAATATTTTTTTTTTATCAATCCAATTGAATATTCCTATTTGATAGTCTCCCGTATTCACCTAGGGCTAATAATAATAATCTTTTTTTGCTTTCGTTGCAACATTACTTTTTCTTATTTTCACTATTAATCTTTCTGATTTCCTTACTACAGCCTTGCCTTGTTTCATCACACACTAACTCACTAACTATAAAAGTAAAATGCCCCTTCTTTCTTCATCACCAGAACTTATCAAGTTTCATATTTCCCTCCTTTCACTGTGCATAGTTTTACAGGTTTTTGAGTGTATAGTATATTACTATTAAATAAACTGACATTTTAACTTACTCCTGTTTTGAATGTGATACAACTACATACATCTTAATATTAAATACTACTCACCCATAATAACCGATTACGAGCATGCAAACCCTACTCACATCACGGCTAAAGCCGCATTGGCATTACTAACCGTGGTACGGAAAAATCTTCAGTTTACATGTGACCAGACTGTAAGCATTTCACCCATCACAGTAGCAGTGGAACAGGAAAAGAAGATAGCATAGAAAGAAACTCAAATAAGTAAATCAGGTGTTTCACATATTTTCTGGGTTTCAGTTCACTTTGTTGCACTGAACTCTAGGAGAATCACCCCCTCCCCCCCAGGTCGGCCTTACCCCCATACTTTGCCAGGCAGCTGT
>NQII01001853.1:8700-27800 GCA_002778355.1 Clitarchus hookeri | reverse complement strand
CTGTTCCTTTCCATAACCAGAGAGGAAGACATCTCAGTAATCAGAACACTCATTTCCCACCAAGGTGAAGAACTGGGTTCGGATCACGGTAGGGGTTGTCCAGATTTTTGCACGTGGGAAATGTGGCGAACATTGCAGTTCGCCATATGGTTTTTTTGGGGTGCTCCCATCCCCCCTGCCATTGCACTCCATGGCCACTATATCTTTATCTCATTTCACCTTTACTGGCACTCAAGAGCTCGCTGGGCGCAGACGAAAACCCTCTCACTCAGCTCAGCATAACTCTCAAATATCTGCACAAAACACCACCACACAATATCCCTGCATACTTGTAGTTGGGCCCCTCAACCCCTGTTACTGCCTCTGACACGCTACTTTGTTTGTTACGTGGAGCAGACGTTATGTAGTCATGTTATGGTGCAGTTTGTGCTACATTACGTATTTCTTATATCATAATACCCCCACCCCTTTTTTCCATTGTGCCAGACAGCTAGTGTTTATTTCTCCACCTTTTTAAAAAAGACTAACCGTTACGTTGCAAACGTGGAACTTGTTTGTCATTGTTCACTTTCAAGTACAATGAAACCTTGATTGTGCATGTTTGTTGTTGTGCGAGATCGCTTCCACCTCATGAGAAAACAGAAGCAGATGTTTCAGTGGCAAGGCTACACGACCAACTTTAAATGCCATAATTATTTAACACTGGCAAAGGTGCTTAAAATGAATTTTTAGGAGAGCGATAGCCAGACAGAATGTCTGCCCGTTAAAATGTGTCGTTTGTAACCGCCTGGCAGCTATACGTGAGGCATGAAAAATAAATAGGCAGGTGATCAATAACATGACCGAAAACTTGTCAATGTCAGCATTTAGTCGAGCCTAGTGAGCTTGGTGAAGTGTGGTACGGCCCGTTACGTGGCTGAGTGAGTGAAGAGATTGGACAGCTTTTAACAGCGACGTCTTGAGAGCTGATGAAGGTGATTGAAGTGACTATCGACCAGCGCTGGAAAGAAGAGGCGGGGGAAAACTGGAGATTTCAGAGAAAAACCACCAACCAGCGACAATGTCCGGCACGATCCCCACGTGCGAAAATCCGGGAGTGACCAAGCCAGGGATTGAACCTGGTTTGCCTTGGTGGGAGGCGAGCAGGCTAACCGCTCAGCCACTGCAGCCCCTACGTGGCTGATGGTACCGTTACTCACACATATGCCTATTACCACATTCTTGCTGCTAAAGGGCGGCCAGAATCTGTACTCTTCTCATTTCTGAAGAAAAAGTGCAAGTTTTACATAGGTAAATAGGGATCTAAGTGTCACACCTTCAAATTCATAGCAGAGAGTAGGAAAGGTATGTCGTCTGTTTCAGTTTCCAGATTATCATCTAAGCCCAAGGAAGTTACAAAAAATAGAAAAGAAAGACATAGGGGTGGAAATGTTGACAGGTCGGGGGATGCAAAATAAAACAAAAAAGAATGTAACAGTACAAGTTGACAAGCTCATCGCAAATACTACTGAGCCAAGACCCAGAAAATATGTTAAAACAAGTTATCCACTGAGGGTAAAATAAATCAATTTCGAAGTGCGATAAACTTGATCAAATTAATTTCAAATACTTAAGCAAAATAAGCACAGTGGATAAATTTTTTTTAAGTATGATAAACTTTTGATTAAAACCAATGAAATGCTTGATTAAGATTATTTTGATGTAAAAAAAAGTAATATTATTATTACTTCCATTAAACTTAAAATAATTAAATTATTACCTAAAGTATCAAAAACTTTTATGCATCATACAATAAAGTATAGAAAAATACTATCCTTTTTCTAATCATTTCTGGAAACTACAGTATATTACCTCAATGAAGCTCAACAAATCAGGATCAACACAAGAATAACAATTTTTTAGTTTCATAACTTTCCCCAAAAAAAAAAAAAAANGAAGCTCAACAAATCAGGATCAACACAAGAATAACAATTTTTTAGTTTCATAACTTTCCCCAAAAAAAAAAAAAAATGATTTAAGGATGTTTAAGGTTTGTCAAAATAAACATTCCTGACCTCAAGTAAGTTAATTTNAAAAAAAAAAAAAAATGATTTAAGGATGTTTAAGGTTTGTCAAAATAAACATTCCTGACCTCAAGTAAGTTAATTTCCCTAAAGCAATAAATCTGTGTTTTTATCAGATAAAAAAAAAAGTATAGATTTTTCCAAGATGGTCTGAAATAAGTTGGTTCCAATTTCCTAGACAGAATATTGATCTTCAGCAACTATTAATTCTATGCGATTTTAATTTTCATAGATAATAACACATACCCCTTTCAAACGCATATTGGTGCGATAATGCACATTTGCAATGATCTCAGCTCTGAATAAACTCAGTTTCAGCATATGGTATATGTGCATTTCATCCTATCACCTCTTAGGAACTGCAACATTGTCNCTCTGAATAAACTCAGTTTCAGCATATGGTATATGTGCATTTCATCCTATCACCTCTTAGGAACTGCAACATTGTCACTCTAAGAAATTGCTAAAAAAATTCCCTAACTAAGCTACGCTGTTTATCTGGAGTTCAAAGCAAAGGGAAAGTGTAATAAAGTGTCTCTTTCGTTACAAGCGTATTTAGAATTTTAGCATAATGCAGCCTCAAAGGTTAGGCGCCATCTTGTAACGTTCAGCCGCTTACACTGCCGACTGTTTATTTGCCACGACTTGCTCAGGGTAGAATACACGAGACTCAGTTAATTGAACACTAGTTAATTTTGAAATAAAGTTCAAGTTCGAAGTTAGTTTGTTCTATACTTTATTTATCATTTTTTGAATGACACAGTTCACAGATGAATTACCGGTATTCAGAGTACGAACCGTACCGAGATAAATATCCAAGTACAGAACAGCGTCACAGTGGTTTACCGTTTATTAATGTCTAAAAACTTGCATCGCAAGACTAATTTACGAAGGCAGGAGGGATGTTCGTTCCCTCCTGGCACCCTAACGACCTCCCACACCGGCGGAAATAAGTTTAAGACTTTAGGTTAAGTTGAAATGATGTGAAAAGAATTAACGGTCGCGGGTGCTTGCCGGTGTGGGTGAAGTACTTCACACCTGATGCGTCTTCTTACGCCCGATGCGTCCTCTTCGACGGTTGGTTACTTTCCTTTTTTAGGCGATAGACCCCACTAGTATATATGTGCAGGCCTATCGCCCCCTTCTCCTAGATAAGCACCTGGCATCCAGCATCTGCCAGCAGCGTCATCTAAACTGCACGTGTCCCGCGCTCAACACGTTATCGACTGCTGCGCCGTCAACAGAAACTAACCTCTCGTACAACAAAAACTTGTTGACTTTGCCTGAAACTGCGCTGGAGGAACTAAAACTGTAGACGCATTCAAAATCCCGATAACTAACCTCTCGTTTCATATAAAATTTGGATGACGCAGTAAAACTGCGCAGAAGGAACTAAAACTTGTCGACGTCGCTGTTACCAGAAACGAACTAATCTAAGTAATGCTAACACTTCCCAAAACACTGAAAACAACTGACGTTCGAAATGAAACGGTTACCGGACTACTGATAAAACGCAAACAGCAGACGTCCGCCCTTTAACCTACAAATGCACACGTCTGTCTGAAAAACAAACACGGGAAACGAGCTACCACGGCTTCAAACTGAAATACGATAAAAATATTACGACGCTTTCCAGAGCTTCATACACCCGAAAGAATTTTACACCCACGTCCCGAAAAATTACGAATATTGCGTCATTACAAAAGGATTGGAATTTTATCTCGTATAAACACTACTTGAACGTGACTCATCAGTTGGTATACAAAAANCGTCATTACAAAAGGATTGGAATTTTATCTCGTATAAACACTACTTGAACGTGACTCATCAGTTGGTATACAAAAATTAATGCATGAAATGTCCCTTATTGGTTTGGCTTCCGGTTCGATTACCTTAAACTGACTACTCGGCAGTTGCATAAATAACACACCACACACACACACCTATCACATACACATTTACAGTTGAATCACATTATCATGAGTAACTGCCCTTCANACACACACACACCTATCACATACACATTTACAGTTGAATCACATTATCATGAGTAACTGCCCTTCACAGCACAGACAGCAGCTAGACGAGCTGGCAGTGACTCAGTCAGGTGCTGATAGGTCTCCACGGGTATCTGGAGCCATGCTGTCTGCAGTGTGTCCCACAACTGTTGTAGTGTGCTTGGCGGAGGAGACAGACAGCGAACACGACGATCTAGGTGGTCCCACAGATGTCCAACTGGATTAAGATTGGGACTGTTTGGGGGCCAGGGAAAAACTTTGAAGTCTTGATCACACTCTTCCAACAACGTGCAAACACTTCTAGCCATGTGGCAAGATGCATTATCGTGCTGGAAGATCCAATCCTCCAGAGGAAAGACAATCATGTACAGGTGGACGTGATCGCCGAGGATGAATTCATAACCAAATTGATCAAGAGTGCCTTTCACACGGATGATGGGACCTAGAGAATACCACGAGAAAATTCCCCAGTCCATAACACTGTCCCCACCGCCTTGTGTTCATCCAGCAATGGACGCAGGGTGTCGGTGCTCCAAAGTTTCTCGCCGGACACGCTGATGTCCATCTGTTATTTGCAGCTGAAAACGTGACTCGTAGGAGAAGGCTACCCGTCGCCAATCAGCAGCAGTCCAGTTGCCATACTATCGAGCAAATTCCAGTCGTTTTCGTTGATGCACCTGTGTTAGCATGGGTGCGGTCACCCTCCGTCTACTCCGGAGCCCCAGACGCAGAAGGGTTCGCTGAACTGTTGCGGTAGACACGTGTCTGGATGCCCCCTGGTTCATTTGGATGGTGAGTTGTTCCACTGTGGCCTGTCGGTTGGCCTTCACGCACCGTCAAAGTTGACGTTCACCTCGGACATCAATGGCTCGTGGAGCTTTGCAGTTTCCACAATGGTTATTCCCAATGGTGCCATTCGTACATTCAGATATACCATTACCACAGGGACACATGAACAGGTTACAAACGTCACTGTTTCCGAAATGCTGCCCCCCCCCCNCTTGACCCGAAAGTCGATGATCATCCCTTTTTGCAAATCGGTTAAATCACTTCCCTTACCCATGACAGTAGGAAGCGCACTGTGTACAGCCAGCCTGTTGTCACATTCTATACACGCTTCACCAGCCCACACGTCATGGGCTACGCGTTGCAAATTACACTTCTAGCAGGAGGTCATAATAATGCGATTTGAATGTGTATATATTTACTGAAGCTTTCATAATTGCAACATATATCACAAATACAACAAAATACACTCATCTGAAGTTTCAGGTTTAAAATTAAGAGACATCAATTGCATGTAAACAAATTTTCAGATTGGTAGATTGACATGTTAAGTAAAATACCAAGAATGACATGAAACCAGAAGCTGCATTAAAATACAATACGCAATTGCAAACACTACCACTTCAATAATAACAGATCAGCGCTCATAGGAGGAGGATGTGTCTCACTACTGCTCCTGTTTCACCATTGTTTTAAAGTGTTGTTAACTACCTGGCTTCTGAATATAAGGATTCTCTTGTACGTCCCCAAGTTTGGATTTATATTCAGTATGCGGTAGGCCATTTTATCGAAAACAAAACTTCATAAAGTGTTCAGGAAATTGTGGCACCTGTTTACATACTCAGTGTATAAATAGGTCAAGTGAATGTATAAACTGTAGTGATGACTCAACTATGTTCAGTTTTACGTCACCTAAATGTAGTAATAAAGTGAATAACTCTGTTGAAAAAACTAATTGAAACGCTGGACATAAGAATCATGCCCTGAAAATGAAACTCGTGGATAGTGAAGTTGAAGGACATGTCTACCAAGTTAACTGATAAAATGGATTCCAGTGTTAAAACTATGTTTGAGGCTCTATGGGGAAAAACCAATGAATTAAATAAAGAGGTAAGAGATCTAAAAGAAACTTCTGGCTATATTTGAGAGTCATCAATTAAATAAAGACAAAAATGTGTGCGCTTCTTGTTTGGGTGCCGGGGTTTCACGCCCTCCACAGGAAAAATCCTACAGTGAAATTACCTCAAATGGTCACGAATCTGCTTCTAGTTATGATTTTGTTGTATCAAATAACCTAAAAACTCAATCTAAGGTACCATATTGTAAAACCATGCTGCCGCTGCCGTCACACCCGACAAAAAACTACTACTACAGATCAGCAGGAAATGCCTACAGAGTCGGCCACTGACAAGGATGGCTCTGTGGAGGTCCGCAGACGCGGAACAAAGTCCTCCGCCGTAAGTGGGTCACAGACATCCAAGGCAGCTGCGAAGGGTAAGCAAGTGCAACTAGGCGTTAGAAACAATGCAAATATTAAAAAAGTCCCCAAAACTGTGAAACCCCGTATGAAGTCCGTCCATCTTTGTTTTCCGGTTTGCTTCCGATGTACAGGAGAATGATATAGTGACATATATCAAACAAGAACATTCAAAATTGAAAGTTATAAAATTGAAAACCAGGCATGACTCTTATTCTGTAGAACGATCAACTGTTTGGCGCAACAAGTGCATTAAAGCATAATTTAACGGCACAGAATGAGGAACAGCCTCCTGCTACTAATAACAATAATAGTGACACGGCTGTAGGAGTTGAAACTGAATCTACCGAGGTTATGTCTAAATGTACGTTAAGGCAAACGGAGGTGCTGTTATTAATTATGTGAGACTCCAGGGAATTATGCTTTTTATCTTTATTATCAAAATGTTAGGGGTCTCTGCACTAAATCTTTATTGTTTTCTCAAAATATCAACAGTGTTGAGTAATCTGTTATTTGTTTAACAGAAACTTGGTTCAATAGTAACTGTCTTGTTTCTCGTTATTTTTCGGATAATTACCATATATTTCACAAAGTTCGTGATCCTACATTTTCTAACCTTACAAGAGCTGTAAATTCATCTAAATGTCCGCATACAAAAACTATAATTTCTAAAAGATTACAATGAGTCTGTTTTGGTTGAAATTACTAGTTATAATGCAAAATTTTTTTTTTATCGCAAATATTTATTTTCCTCAACAATTGTCTGTTAGTGATTATTTTAAATTCCTAGATTCTAAATTGTTCTGTTATGCTCATCAAATAATTATTGTAGGTAATTTTAATGTTCCTGGTATTGATTGGAATGCTTTCCATACTCAAAATATTGTTTATTATTATAATAAAAAAAAGAGTAAATTTTTAAAGAAAATATGAGTTTTCTTAATCTGGAGCAATTTAATTTCACTAAGCCATTCTCTGAATTACTTCACTTGGTTTTTATAACTTTCATATAGATCATATTGAAAAGTCTGTGGACCCTATTGTAGAGGAAGATGAGTATCATCCTGCTTTACTTTGCTACCGTAAAGTCTGTGGATCCTATTGTAGAGGAAGATGAGTATCATCCTGCTTTACTTTGCTACCGTAAAGTCTGTGGATCCTATTGTAGAGGAAGATGAGTATCATCCTGCTTTACTTTGCTACCGTAAAGTCTGTGGATCCTATTGTAGAGGAAGATGAGTATCATCCTGCTTTACTTTGCTACCGTAAAGTCTGTGGATCCTATTGTAGAGGAAGATGAGTATCATCCTGCTTTACTTTGCTACCGTAAAGTCTGTGGATCCTATTGTAGAGGAAGATGAGTATCATCCTGCTTTACTTTGCTACCGTAAAGTCTGTGGATCCTATTGTAGAGGAAGATGAGTATCATCCTGCTTTACTTTGCTACCGTAAAGTCTGTGGATCCTATTGTAGAGGAAGATGAGTATCATCCTGCTTTACTTTGCTACCGTAAAGTTGATTTTGAAAGTTACAAAGAAAGCAACAATAATTACTATAATACAAATTACATAAAAAGAGACTACTTATCATTACTTTGAGTTTTTAATGCTTTTTATTGTAGTCTTATATATAACATGCAAGATGTTGACCAAATGGTAGATTACCTTTCTAGCAACTCTCAAATATTAATCAATCAGTTTATTCTAAAGGTTAATATTTCAAAATGTTAATATCCTGTATGGTTTTCAGAAGATCTAATCAGAGACTTTTAAAAAATGAAAGAAGATTTATTTAGGTTATACAAAATAAATATCTCTGACTATAATTATTCTTGCTTTCCTGAGTAACCCCCNCAATATTAATGATAATTTGAAAAATATGCCACCAACATTTTTGGAAATATGTTAATATTAAGGAAAATGGCTAGAGAGAAAATAACATTATTATCCACTAGCACAATGGTTCAAGATCCTGAAGCCCTTAGCAATACTTTTGCAAAACATTTCGCAGAGGTGTATGTTCAGTCAACTCATGTCAATCCTCAATGTAATTATTATGGTGATATTTTGCACCTATCAACTCCGGCAATTACTCAAGGTTTGGTTCTTTGAGAAATTAAAAAATTTAAACACTGTAAGCCTACTGGGATTGATCACATTCCTAATTTTATAATTAAATGTTGTGCTAATGCATTTATTCCACTATTAACTCATATTCTTAAATTTTAGTCTTTTATGTGGTGTCTATCCAAACTTGTGAAATAAAGCAATAGTTGTTCCTATTTTTAAGAAGGCTAACAAATATGATGTTAATAATTATAGACCTATATCTTTATAGTGTTGTTTCTCAAAGATATTTGAAAAGGTAATTCATAGACATACATTTTTACACAAAAAAATTGATTTCAGATAGCCAGCAGGGATTTCAAATGGATAAAACAAATATTTAAATTTGTTAATGATCCATATGGAGATGTTACAACTAGAAATCAAATTGATACAATATATTTTGATTTCCAAAAAGCTTTTGACACTTGTCAACACTCCGTAATTTTGGAAAAATTGAAAGCATTACATTTAGATAACACCTATGTCAAATGGTTTTCCAATCATTTCTTTAAAAGAAAGTTTGTAGTGAAAATAGAATCTTCACTTTCATCTCATTATAATGTATCTTCTGGTGCTCCACACGATGCAACACTATTACCATTGTTATTTAATATTCTCGTAAATTATATTGTTAGTGTTATAAATAATTCTCGAGCACTTCTATATGCTGATGATTAGAAGATTATAAAAGTATTTGACGTGAACCGCATGTTCACGACTCCTTCTTGCCCACTGTGACTGCCGCAGTATGTCCACACCAGACGCACCACACTGACAAGTTTGTGGGAACAAGTAGAAGTGCATTAGTGTTCTAATTTATTTATTCAGTGTATTTCATCAGTGTATTTGCTAATAGCGTCAGTGTATGGTTAATTAATAATTTTTTTTGTCATCGGAGACAATCCGCCCAGCCACAGCCAGAGACATGTGACATTCTACATTTGGCAGTACTGTGGCTGGTGCAATACAAACATTTAGGAATAATTAATCATTTTTATTATGTGTAAGGGTAATTATGTTTTCTTATGTTAATTTAGTTCATATCATTTTCCATCCCATAATCATCTTTCAGTGTATATTGTGTTTCACCGTTTCACCGCATGGCGTCAGCTGCGCCTAGGTAGCGGAAGCCGGCGCACATTTCCGGCCAGTATTCACCAGGACTTGGACGAGCTCGGACGTACGCTCTCCCCACTCCGCAGAAGCCCTAGCAAGGACATCATCTGTCGAACAGTATCCAGTCGCATCCATAACGTTATAAATCATTATCATCATCATCTNATTATTATCATCATCTCTTTCCTTACTTAACTTGCATAGCGC
Source organism: Clitarchus hookeri (assembly GCA_002778355.1). Lineage (NCBI taxonomy): Eukaryota > Metazoa > Arthropoda > Insecta > Phasmatodea > Phasmatidae > Clitarchus > Clitarchus hookeri. Next base: position 18,025 of record NQII01001853.1, on the reverse strand, counting down.
CGAGGGGAGAGCGACGTTATTATTTATCGGGAATCAAAAGTGCATTTCGAGCTTCACATGATAAGACCACGTGGTCGCTTGTAGTTCCGGGCCATTCAGGCCACATGTCTTCTGTATAGTTGAGTGTACATAAAGGGGTAATAAATACCTTAACAACCAGCACAACTTTTTTATTGATAATCAAGTAAGGCGTGCGAGGTGGCCCACAACCTCGGCAACGTGTGTATGACGGAGTGTTACCAGAGTCCCTAGGCTGTCGGCCGTACGACCCTACATCTCATCAGCTCACCGCAGAGCTGTGGCGCCGGGCACACACACATTACTTCACAACTCTGGGAACACCGCGGATCAAGTTGGCTTTTTCGCCGTAGCCAAGCTTGGTCACGCCATATTAAAGATGTAAATGATTGTGTACAGTTGCAGGAAGACATTTCTGTTGTCCGTAATTGGTGTACCAGTAACGCTATGTCGCTTAATTTTGACAAAACTATGTGTATCTCTTTTACAAGGAAAACAAATCCAATTGTATACAAATATTCAGTGTATAATGATGTAATCAACAGAGTTGATTACGTTCACGAGCTGGGTGTGCTACGAGATTCTAAATTATGTTTCCTTGACCATGTCGATATAATTATTAGTAATAATAGCCATACTTTAGGATTAATTAAATTTATTACTTACTCGGCTTCAACACCTGAATCACTGCGTCAATATAATTTTTTAGTTAGATCTAGATGAGAATACTGTCCAGTCATTTAGAATTACATTATCACCACTGATTCAAAGAGACTGGAAAATGTTCAAAGAAATATTTTTAAGATTATATTTAATAGACTAACTAAATAATTTAGATTTGAAATATAATATGGAATTCAACAGATATAATAATCAAGACATTGAAAGTCAGGCGAGACGTTATAGATGCTTTATTTTTAGTAAGTGCTTTTCTTTCATACCTTTTTTTTTGCTCTGTTGCGAATAAACTGGCATGTTTAAAGATTCCTAATTATAAGCATAGAATTTTGAATACTTTCTGTACTTTAAATTCTAGAAATGATCTAGTCAGAAGATATGTTTCAAATGATAGTAAATTGTTTCTTGCTTTTGATCCCTTTATGGGAAAGAAAATTACTTTTCTTGAACTATTCAAGCTTTATAATAGATAGTGGGCCATTTTTTTATTTTTGGGCTTTCAACCATTAATTGTTATTTAGCACAGCTGTGTAAATCTTGTGTATTGTCCATGTGTGTTTTTTTGTGCCTTTTTGTGTTGAATTGTTAATGTGTATTTGTCTGTTTGTGTGTACTTATAATTGTTGTGTGTTTTTGTTGTCTTTGTTAATGTTTGTATGTGTGCGTCACCCAGTTAATGGTTAACACTGTTGGGTGGCACATTAAACTTCAAATAAATAAATAAACAAATTATTACTACAATTTTTTCCCCCGAAGTTTGATATCACAAGTTTTTACTTTACTGTGAACAGCATACAAGAACATTGCAGTATCTTGTTTTCTCTACAAGTTTTCCTTCAGTAAACCACCTAGGGATGCGTTGATTAAGAACTGGCTTCTAGAAAACTCTACCTTAATTGACGTGGCTAAGGTACAAACCATGCACATGCTATGTGCATGCTGTGAAGTTGGCACTTACGTTGCAATGACGATCTCTGAAAGGATCTCCTCAAACTTCTTCTGTGCTGCACAATTCACTTCTTGCTCACCTTCAATAGGTATAATTTTCAGGACAGATCTTGCGCCTCTGTAACCATTCTCACACAGGAATACTTCCCCATAGACCCCTTCCCCTATCTTTTTGCAATTGTTCAGACACCTGAAAAAAAAAATCAACTACATGAACAAGCAATTTTATTCACTTTTCTGTTCTCTACAGTATATAACAATGGTTATAAAACCGAGCACAACTTACAAACTCCCCAAAACAGGAAGGGGGAAAAAAAAAAAAATATATATATATGTATAAAACAAACAAACAAACTGTTATTAAGGCTATTGCATGGTTTGAAAGCGATGAAAATCTAGAATAGGGAAATACATGTTCATGAAATTCAGTTTTTTGAAGCCAATTTTGAAGATTATAAACTTGAAACCAAAACCTAAGTAAGAGAAATGATACTCTTAAGCTCGTTTTTTTGATCTTTCCAGGAAACAGGCTATACAAAAATGTTGCAAAAAGGTTTTGATAGCAAAAGGGCATGTATTTTCTGCTCAAAAAAGTCTCCGGTGGTACATATCTATCTTTAACAGGCATGCCAAAAAACTGTATTTCCCTACACCAAATTCTCACAAGGTAAAGCATTTACAGTGACATTCACGCAGTCACATTATTAGATAAAAAAATTCTCATTATTTCCTGTTTGGGAACAGCATTTACAGTAACACATTCACCTAGTCACATCAGCAGGTAAAAGAAAATAGTCAACCCTTGAAACAACCAACTTTATAATAATGACCCTGTCTAACTACCAATCTCTTTTTAGGAAACCCTTAAAAATTTGGTTAAAAAATTGAAATATTTGAAGAAAATACGTTGAAAAATAAGTTTGCATTGACAGTACTCAGATGCTATGATGAACGTAATTGATTTAGATTTGATTGTTCAATTTTTGTTCATTATAGTACCAAGAAAGTTGAAGTACTATGTTTTCCATTACACTAATACATTTAGAGTGTGTTATTATAATGATTATGTATTATTTGGCGCAAGGGCATGAGGCATCAGAGCCGAAGCTGTTCATGCTCTGTCATTCTGGCCTATGCACTAACATACATTTATATTAAAGTAAAACATGCCGTAGGCATATGTTTTTTATATTACCATATAATATAATTATAGGCATATATTATTTATCACTTCAAAAGGGAGACGTTTGTCAAATAAAACAAAAATCTTGTATGTACATTCTCCAATGTGCACAGCATCCATATTCCATTCGCAGAACGAACATTCAACTTGAAGATAGAGGTCTGCGAGTACTCGAGAAATCAAGCTTGGGCTGAATACCTGCTTGCAGCTCGAGCTCAGAACAAAATATTTTTCAGGCTTGAAAAATTTGAGCTTGTATATACAGCGTGATTCTAAAATCATGGGACAAACATTGAGGGGTGGTAGAGCTCACTAAAAAAAATTATTATTGTATAGGAATATATGGGCGAGAGTGACGCGTTGAGGCACAAACACAAAAATAACACATGAAATTCAACACAGTGTTTATTTACAACGTTGCCGCTAAATGCCTTTTTACAGCAATGTTTATAATAATTGCTAAAAATTGCTACCACCGACAGTAATGCAAGCTTGGTAGCGTCGGTGGAGTGATGCTGATGCAGCAGGTCACTGGCGCACCGTATGACTGCCCTCAACTATCGCCACCATTGTCAGCCAATCACGCCATATGTAGAGGTCGCCAAGCATGCGTGAATGTTGGTGGATGCACTTCCAGCAACGGTTTTAACATTTTCTGTACGGAATCACTTGTTACGTATGCTGCTAATGAACATTTTGTGTTTCCGTTAATGTGTTAAGTTTTTGTGTTTGTGACTCAACGCGTCACTTCCGCCCATATATTCCTATACAATAATTGTTTGTTTTAGTGAGCTCTACAACCCCTCAATGTTTGTCCCATGATTTTAGAATCATCCTGTGTAAATGTTAGGTCATCTACATGGCAACCGATGAGACTGTGTTTTACTGTTAACAAAAGAAAACAAAACATTATTTATTAATGAAACGTAAATATTTAAATGTTTAGCATGTTCCCGTAAAAGGATTCCTTGGGAATGTAGATATGAACACTGATTAACAGCCAAATTAGCCTAAAACTGGGCCGCAAATTTGCGCCTGACGAGACAGTTTGTTGAATATTTGCTAGAAAAGAAGTTATTCATTCGTGAAACCAATTTTTATAAGGTAGATGCGTTACAGTTTAAATTATTCCTCAGAACTGCATACAGTCGGGCTCCAATGTAACAAATGTGTAGGTAACGTAAACATCTACCTAAAACATAGGTTTTCAGAAACCGTCAAAAAATCCCAAAAATTTATGAAAATAAAATATCCTTGCTAAAATGAAACAAATTGCAATGAAAACCTAATAAAAATACATTCTCTGGCCAATGGCAATAAAATAAAATCAGTTTAGAACTACAGCGGCCATGATTTGAGTGGACCGCGCGCGCGCCTAGCGAGTTAGCGCAACACATGACGTCATGAAGGGCTCCGTTGTTCTTCACCGTTGCCCCCACTAGCGCCTGGCTGCCATCCAACCACGCACGCTTAGCAACAGCTGTAGCCTACAACAGCGAGTGTTACAGCGCTACCCTTTCACTCCCTTGTAACCATGCCGAGTCTGTCTTTGTGTGCAGTGTTTAGTACATTTTTCAATAGTGATGCTATAACTTAGATTTTTGGCTTTTCTTCTCGGATTCTGATTATGGATTGCAATTGGAATTGATTGCATTGCCTGTTAACGACCTGCTTACACAATTTTTTTTAAAGGAATACAATTTTATTTATAGTTTTGGATACAACAAATTACGTCAATAATAGCGCCAGCAGCGCCCGTTTGTGCTGCAACCCGCCTCGCTTCTCTGTCGCACGTGTCGCAATTACTCTTGAAAAGTGGGTCACGTCCTCAGTTTCGCACCAGCTGTGCGCATCATGTTGGCTGACTACGTGTGCCGCTATGGGCAGTCAGTGTGTTGGATAAAAGAAGGCTTGATTGTGGTGCAGCATACAAACAATTGTTTGTTTATTTATTTATTTATTTCATTTTAGTGAGAAAGTTGGCCTTCACACTAGCTAAAAATTTACGCTGGCAAAAAATATTGGAACATTTCAGTAGAATCACAAGGCTGAAATGCTGTTCATTTATTTTCTCTCATCTTCTCAAACAAATTAGACAAATATCTTTCATCTTCTCAAAAAAAATAAATACAGATATTGTTTGCTTTACATTATCAACAATGATTACACTTTAAACTTTTTGCAACAATTATAATATTTATGAATCTATATCATTATATCATTTTTTACTTCTTTTACACACACACACACAAGCATACATTCTTGGAGGTGGTGGCATTATTTGTGACAAAAGGATTTGCAATACTTACTACCCTCTAGGGACCAAATTAACAATAACCTCAAACTATTTATCTTCAAATTAAACAATGCAAAATTTGATACCATCTAAGGAAAAAACTAATAACAGCAATAACAATAGTCATAACCTCTAAATTACCTCTACATTAATAAACTATTGACATGACCAAAATTACAGCGCACTTTGCTTAAACCATATATTAAATCTTAAATGAAAAATTATCTTAATTAATTATCACCACAACCAAATAATTCAAAAGGTAATAATAATAATACCTGAAAAAATGCAACTTTACAATAGATCCATAACATGTGCCCCAATGTTTACATTTTAGTGGCGGTAAGAGGATGTCCACGACCTTGTGAGATGCACATATATTTCTATCCGAAAGACTTCTGATTATTCAAATAAATTTGTGTTTCGTTAATAAATTGTCGAATTTTTGTACAAAAGGCTTTCGGAAATGGATTTTGCACTTGTTTAACGATAGACGGCGCACAAGGTTTAAACTTTATTTTCGTTAACTAAAGATTGTTTATGGTCTTATTGCAGAACATCTACCTAGTGAATTACTTGGGTATTTAATTTAAATAAAAGTATTATTTTGAAGAGGACAGCCTACATAGGAAATGGAAACCAATTAGATAGCATATATACTTACTATTATACATTAATATTAATTTCAAGTTTTATTAACACACAAGTTTAAGTACATCAAATTACCACATCAAGTTGTGTTTTTTAAACCTACCTAGGCAAGTTACAATGTTGTGATAAATCAGTGGTTCTATAGCAGTAATAAATCTACGTAGCGTGTATCGTGACCTCTGCGCGTGAAAGCGTGTAGCTGCTTCGTGGTCGTTATGCTGGCCCGGTATGTGTGTGATTGCAAATATTGGACGTGCAAAATTTATACGCTTTAACCGTGAACTGTTTTTATGACGAAGTTAATTATTTTGATTCACACCTTTTATTTATCACAACATTGTCATATGGCCCTAGGTGTTTGAAACACAGTAGTGTAACATGCTTTCTGTGATTTGAATGTTTACCACAATCCCAACAAATTACTAAGCCCAGCCAGAAAAATTTGAATAAATAATTAAATAAACCTAGTAAAAACCAAGTACCTATGCAAAGAATGAGAGCGGAATAAAAGTTACAGTAGGCCTATTTGTGTGCATGTTCACCCCTATCTTTTATGTTTGTCGCTGCTATGTACAAAATATAAGCAACTTGAGTTGCGTGTTTGAATTTACTGTTTTTTTTTTTCATTTAATTGGTTGCTCCTTCGTTTTAATATTTATTCCAACGGAGTCCGTTATTTTAACGAAATATCCCAACACGCATCAATAACAAGAGGTTAAATACTACAGTTCTATCCCCCACAGTTGTAACAGGGTTAAACACAGTAGCGGCAAAATATATTATTGTGTATAACAAATATGTGAACAATGTAAAATAATAACCGTAAGAACTATTGTCAATACAGGCATAGTTAAAAAGTCATAAAATTGACCTTAATATGGCTATACGCCTTGTGAACATTCTTACGTAATGGTTTTTGAAATATGACAGAAATCTTTGAACATATGTAAACAGTAAACAAAGCATTTGATAGTTAAAATGCAGAAGTCACACGACAGTGTTTATGTTTACATGTAGCAAAAGGATACGTAATCGCTAAGTAGATATGTAGCAGGGCTTCAGAAAAGTGTGAAGTAACAGTGAATGGACTATACCACAATCATACAAAATTAGGTTGAAATTTGTCTAGTTAGTAAAATATACTGTGCTAAAATATTTATATAGCCACCATTTTGAAAATAAGTGCCTCACCTACATAAAACATACTAGTTTACACCATCTGCTGCAGTACTATTTGTTTGCCAAATTTAAAAGGAATCTGTCAATTGTTTCCCTGAGATACGACAGAAAAACTTTATTTACTTGCATGGTGCTAACTTACAAAATGGCAGACAAAATATGCTCTCTGTACAAAGAGTTCATAGTTGTAATATATACTGCCAGCATACACGTTTAGTTGAAATTGATTACATGATTTAGACAAAACAGCATATCACTTAACATCATCTGTATCTGTACTACTTGTTTGCCAAATTTTGTAGAAATTGGTTAATTATTTACTGAGNCATATCACTTAACATCATCTGTATCTGTACTACTTGTTTGCCAAATTTTGTAGAAATTGGTTAATTATTTACTGAGTTATGACATAACTTTATTTATTAAAATTATGCTACCTTCCAAAATGGCCGACAACATGGTTATTTGTTGGTATATATGATGCTTGTAATAGAAACTTTCAGTATAGGAAATTTGGTTGAAATTGGTTAAATGGTATGGCAGATATACCAAAAAAACTTAAAACAATTTTATGGTAATTATTTTTAAAATAAATAACTAATTAAGTTCATTTACCTACGTTTACACGGCCTACCATAGAATTACTTACATGCCAAATTGGGCGAGAATTGGTTGAACAGTTCAAGATAAAGTAAAATATTGATTCCTTAAATTGGTGCTATTTTCCAAAATGGCGGATTAACAACACTATCCATTCATAGCTTACACAATGATCTGCCAGCATACGAAATTTGGTTTAAATCGGTTGAATGGTTCCCGAGATATGACACCCAAACTTATTAAATTGCCGTCATTTTTAAAGTAAGTGCCGGCGTGGTCAAAACTTATAAGGCCAAGGACACACGTGCGTCGCTTTTGCATTGAATTCGCGCTGTGGAAAACGAGCATCAAAGGCAATACTGTTTTGTAGGACACACGGGCGTTAAAGCTGCGTCACGTTAGGGTCGCCTGTCATGGCTTTGAGCATCTAGCATTAGTACCCTGCATCTAAATTTTGAGGCTTGCAAAATTTTTGTCAAATAAAATGGGGTGTTCAGAACCACATGTGCAAAAATTTAGTCAGTATAGAAATATTAGGTGAATATAACCATTATTTGATGAGGATACATACAACTGAAGTTAATTTAAAATATACGTACTTATAAAATAAAAAATTTCTATCTAAAACAATTGTGTAGATACTGTATGGCTTTTGGCCATTTTCGAATGCAAATAAGAGTAAAAAATTGCCAACAACGCACAGTCGCAAACAAATTTCATTTATATTTCTATTAATTTATATAGTTATTTATTTCCAATTACATACAATAAATTTATGTTTCATTTACATTAGGGAATATTNTTTCTATTAATTTATATAGTTATTTATTTCCAATTACATACAATAAATTTATGTTTCATTTACATTAGGGAATATTAAATTTATTATCAATTAGCAGGCATGTGCAAAGGTCGTTTTTTTAAAATATGAAGCGAAACTTGAATCATGCGAAGGAATTTCGAAGAAAAATCGAAGTCGAAGGATTAAAAAATATATATATTAATTTATAGTAGACTACAGTTTTCAAGTGTATTCAACACATTTGTACAGTTAATGCCAAAAACATTAATGCCTACTAGACACTGAGCAATGGAATAAAACATATCCTAATCTTGTACTGCTGCAAAACTGAAATATCAAAATCTGCAAGAAAGTAATCATTATAAGTAACCTACAAACTTTATAAAAACTACCATACTCCATATATCCGGTCCCATGTGGCACCACCACCTCACAGTGATTTCAATGTGTGGCTATCAACATTTGGCCACTTCCCTTTCCTCCTCCAAGGACCCTTGTCAATGTACGACTACATAGTAAACTTGCTGGATGCTGGTGGCATTAGGCCCTCAGAGCAAGAGTTGAGCCACTTTACTTACAAGGAAAGTGCGCTGTCCTTCCAAAAAGACATATCAGCTGTGTATCAGCCCAACTCCCGCAGGTGATAAATTATGACATCGCTGTACATGTTAAAATTAGAAAGGCAAAGAACATGAATTTTTCAAGACAGAAAATCCACACTGTATTTGTGTTATGTTATGGTCAGTCACTCTCCTATTAAACAGCCTTCCACTGGTGTGTGTCAGACAGGACATCTTGTTCGCCTAACAAAAGAGAGAGAGAGACAAAGGAAAGTGTGAGGATGTAAAAACATTCACTCCCTCCCCTTGCTGACTGACTGACCCTCGTCAATGTCAAACTGGTAGATTATCTCAGCATGGTGGAACTTGGGATAAAAACTACAAACTTTGTTTGAAAAACAGTGTAAGTT
>NQII01001852.1:384983-430330 GCA_002778355.1 Clitarchus hookeri | reverse complement strand
GTTACTTGAAAATAGACACTAAAATATTAGCCCTGTTGCTGTTTCAATAATACAACCTGAAAAAGGAATATAGTCTATTACAATAAAATTTCTCTTCTGTTCTGCTTTTCCTGTGAGGTTGTCTATAAATTTTAGAAGAAAAAAAATTAAATAAAAATTACTTGTTACAGACTGGGGAATTATTCTACGGATAGAGACATTGTACTCCCTTTTCTAAGAAGACGTATTCAACAATGTACAAATGTTACACGTATAGTTTTGTATACCGAGGTTAAGTAGCAACATTATCCTAAAACGTTATTTCTGACTATTTCTTTAAAATGCACGAACGTATAATTTTTGTACATTTTATATCGCAGTTTTAATACTTTAAGGCCGTTTTTGCAAAATTTGATAATGTCACCGTCATACAAATAGTACAGTATACATTTGCAACCTCAATGGAGAAATAAAACACAACACAAGTATACGGACAGAGTGTTAGTCACACTNTGTACAGTATACATTTGCAACCTCAATGGAGAAATAAAACACAACACAAGTATACGGACAGAGTGTTAGTCACACTACTTACTACATTCACAGGAGGAAACTTTACTACAATTTCCTTCTTATTTGTAGTAATGTACGACTTTCTACGTATTCGTGGAGCATGTTGCTTTGTATTTCATGCACGTCGTTGTTGTTGTACTGCATTAAAAATGTTGCCATTTAAATTGTTTTCGGCGTCCAACTCCGGTGTATTATGCACACATCAACTGTCTGCATGCAACTCTTACAATGGTTGATGTCACTTAGCTCATTTAGCTACACGATTGTGCTGTATATACCACTAATGCCATCTTTGGATGACAACTGCAACTACTAGAAGTAAGATAAGCACTCAATGTATTTAGTTGGCTACTGGCCTTGGCCAATAGCTTATTTAGCCACGAAAAAAACAGAGTTTTCATAATTTGGCACATAGCTCACTTAGAATTTCCACTCTGCAATTTATTTTATTCTGCTATATTTATAAAACATTTCAACAAAAGTCAATCAAATTTAGTATGCTAACGGTATTTATCAGAAGCATAGTTTATGCATACAGAAATCCTCTTTTACTGGAATTTTTGCAAAATAATGTCAGGGGAGTAAATTAAACATTTTGCCATATTTCTAAAGCAATTCNCCTCTTTTACTGGAATTTTTGCAAAATAATGTCAGGGGAGTAAATTAAACATTTTGCCATATTTCTAAAGCAATTCAACTAATTTCCACCAAATTTTGCACACCTACAGAAGGCCATGTAAAGATACATGATTGAAATGGGGTCAGACATTGATATTGAAAATGACGGCCATATAAATATTGTCATATATTTGGCAAAGCTATTTAACTTTTAACAAATTTAATTGAAATCTTCTTATGTTGAAAGTTTGTGTTACTAACATCGTGTACAGGGCCTCTATAAAGAAATTTTTAAGATTGCCCTATTTGAGAAAATAATGTTCTTGTCAGATTTTGGAGACCAATCAACCGATATCCATCACCATCACACAAGTAGCGTTATGGTAGCCCATGAAAAACTTATAAGTTTCTAGTGGCTCAGACACTCATTTTCAAAATGATGGCCGTATAAATATTTCCGGGCACTAAACCCTAAAATTCAAAATTTTTGAAGTATTACATCCGAAGTTGATGCCTCAAATCCTACCTCCATGACGCAGTTAATTGCACACCAGCTTAATTTTACAAGTTTTTTCCGAATTCAAATCCCGGTTAACTCTCTTGTGTATTTTAATTGTTTTGGAACTGATCACAAATTGTTAGATTAATCTATAATGATATTTCTGTCAATGAGATGCCAACGCCTTCCTACCATCTAAGAATTTAAAAATTTAATTATTTGCACTCATGTAGAGAAAATAAAACTTATTATTTGTAAGTAACTTTTTGTTAAATACTGCCAGATGATGAAATAGAAGGTTTTGGCCATATTTTCTAAGCCATTCAACTAATATCTACCCAATTTAACACACTAGTACTACTGAAGAGCAATGTAAACTAACGTGGTTTAAGTAAAGCCAGACACTTATTTTTAAAATGGTGGCCATATCAGTAATTTTGATAAAATTATTTTATATTTAAAAAATTAACCAAAGTCAGCCAAACTTTATATGCTGTCAGTGTACAGAAGAAGCACCATAAGCTCTATTTCTTTATATTCGTACAATAGCATCAAATTGGGAAATAAAATTTCTATGCTATATCTCGAAAACCGATCCGCCGATGTCCACCAAAGTCATCACACAACTAGTGCTAAGGTAGGCGGAGTAAACGTACGTGTGTTGAGACGCTCGGACACTTGTTGTCATAATGATGACCCGGTAAGTATTTTACCATAGTAATCACCACCACTCATAATATTGTACTGAATATTTCCGAAGTCGATGCACCGAATCCTATCTGCGGAGCTGACCTCCCGTGACGCAGTCGGTTCGTGTGCCACCGGTCTGGGGTGCAGGAGGTTCTGGGTTCGAATCCCAGGTAGGCCACGGGTGTGAATTCAAGTTAGGTTATAAGTAAGTTCGTAAGCCGCCTTCGGATAAGCCTTCAGGCATAAGACCGGGGGACGTTAATAAGCCCTTTGTAGTTGCAGGCCTACCTGCGAGAAGCAGCTGATTGCACGCTGTTTTAAGGAACGAGTTTGTCTGGGTTTGAGNTTTGTAGTTGCAGGCCTACCTGCGAGAAGCAGCTGATTGCACGCTGTTTTAAGGAACGAGTTTGTCTGGGTTTGAGTCCAGGGTAAGGCATGTGTGTATATGCTTTTGTCTCCCTGCTGTTGCATATGATTCTGGTTTCATTTCTAAAGATACTGCTTTCAACGAGACATTAAGGCCTATCTACAATCTAAGCGTTTGAGAACTTGACTTCCATCCATGTTGAGGAAAACAGGCTCACAAGTTATATCGGTATACTTCTTTTTTGTGACGGAATGCCTAATGAACAGTAATCAGAAGTTTACGGGACGATAACACTTGCTAACAGCATATTTTTTTCTCGGAATGCTTCCGATTTGGGAGACGGGCATTAAAAACGTCGATCCCAAAAGTTATATATCTATGAGTGTGAATTCTTATGGTAATATTTTACACTTCCATATCTGGTGTCTGATAACACCCTTGAATTCATTTGCAGTATAGTTTGACTTTTATCCTGCTAATTAATTATTTTAATGAATCCTTTGACTTTCTCTAGGGTTATCTCCAAGCTGTGTAGGGCTCCGTTTCCACCACAATCCTAACTAATATAATAAATGCGAGAGTGTGTTGTTTGTCTGTATGTTTATTTGTCCTTTCACGTCACAACGGAGCAACGGATCAACGTGATTTATTGCACAGAGATAGTTGGAGGGCCGGGAAGTGACATAGGCTATTTTTTATCCCGAGAAAATATATCTTTCCTTGGAGAAATTCTTATTGGAAAATTGAAAAGTACACAAACGGAATAACAATCTAACGTCACAACCAAGCAACAGATTGACGAATTTCTTGCACAGAAATAGGTAGAGGGCTGAAAGGTGATATTGGCTACTTTTTATCGCGAGGAAATATCTCAAAAAATTTACTCAATATGTAATTTCCTTTAATCATTCTATGTTAAACGACATACCAATTGTAGTTTTAAAAATTGACAATACATGGCATTCAAATAGTTTAAATTTAGTTCATTTATTTTTGGTTTCCTATGATTCACTTTTCGTTTTGATTTTGTTGTTTAAAAATATTAGAATAATGTTCACTTTATTAGACTGGATTGACTTTTGATACTTATTTGCACTTTGAATTGGATTTGTTGGTTTTTGTTTACTTTTTCGACTGCTTTTTTTGTTGCTTGGTTTTCATAGTCTGTTAAGTAAATAATGCCTCGCAAACGAAAAGCAAGTCTTTCTAGAGCATCGTCTCAAGCACAAGCAAAAAGATTTGCTTGATCACAAGAGCCTTCAGAAGATGCCGAACTGAGAAGACAAGAGCAAGCACAGTGACAAACTGCTTTGAGGGCTGCTGAATCGCCTGCTCAGATTCAGGAAAGGCTCAAAGAACAGGCCGCACGCCAAGAGCGTCTCATGATATTAGAGACTCCTGCCGATACTCAACTCCATCGAGATGAACAGGCAGAGCGCCAAGCCCTATTAAGAGCCTCAGAAACGCCTGTCCAGACCCAACTACTACTGGAAGAACAAGCAGAATAACAGGCTGCTTTAAGGGCATCCGAAACACCTGAACGGTCACAGGTGAGAAGAATCACAAACGCGGAACTCCAAGCAGAACATCAACGATCTTTACAAAGAAACACTTGGCCTGTATTTAATGACGCGACATTTCATTATGGTCCCTTAATTGATTATGAGAATCACAGGCCTATTGTTATCGGACTCATGGACAAGTTGTGCCGGTTTTGTAGCGCTTTGAAATGAGAAGATGAGACCGCAGGGATGTGCTGTTCCAGCGGGAAAGTTTCCCTTCCTTTACTTGGTGAGCAAGAAGAGCCTCTGAGAACTCTCTTTTTGTATGACGTTGATAAATCACTGCGCTTTTTTAATAGGATCAGAAAGCACAACTCATGTTTCCAAATGACGTCTTTTGGAGTTGACAGAGAGATAATAATACCCGGATTTTCGCCGATGTTTAGTTTAACATAAACTAGGTGCGCTTTTTCCAGCTGTTAATGAACACCACAAATTCTTGCATGTACATTTCATTTGTAACGAATAAATTGAAAGAAACCGCCGCTGCCAATTTATTCAAGGAGTTCAAAGAGACATGGTATTGAAAATCCCAAGGATGTTGCATGGACACAACATCTTGATAAACACATTAAACACCGATATAAAGAACCTGAGAGTTAAACTATGATGTCCCAGCATCGCAGCATCAAATAACCCTAATGGTGCCCCGGTTATTACCAGAACAAAGACACATGTTTGACTAAGTGTTACGGCGAGTGGAGTCAGGGAAAAACATTTTTGTTAAATTTATTTCTAGCCCATATAAGAAAAGACAAAGTAATTGCTGTAGCCATGGCTTCCTCCGGCATAGCCGCCACATTACTGAGCGGGGGCCGTACCGCAAATTATGTGTTAAAGTTACCATTGAATATTGCTCAGGAAGAGTTATCCATCCGCAATTTTAGTAAAAATACCGCTCGGGGTAAAATGCTGCGTCAATGTAAGTTGTTAGTGTGGGACGAAAGCACGTCACCCAAAGAAGCAACAGAGGTCCTAAACCGAACTCTACAGGATATACGAAACAATACAGACATTATGGGAGGATTGGTTGTATTACTGGCTGGTGACTTCCACCAAACTCTATCAGTGATTCAGACCTGCAGACAAAATCAACTCCTGTCTCAAGTTGTCCCGCTTATGGGAAAATGTTAAGAAATTCAGCTTGACGACAAATATGAGATTGCACCTCTACAATGACGTTCATACAGGGCATTATGCGGATACACTATTAAAAATGGGAGATGGGTGGTTAGAAACAAATGCCGAGGGCTTTGTGTCACTAACGGGGGATTTAGGAATTTGGCGCATAGTGATACGGAACTGATTGCTAGCGTTTACAAAGATCTTCATATAAATATAAATGGCGACTAGTGGCTATGTAAAAGACCAATTCTAGCACCAAAAAATGGCATCGTTAATACTAAAATTTTGAAAGAGGTACAAGGAGAAACACGGAGTATTTGACAGTAGACATAGTCATGGACACAGAAAAGAGCACTTAATATCCTGTAGAGTTTCTGAATTCTCTAGAGTTGTCAGATATGCCCTCACATAAGCTCTAATTAAAAGTAGGCGTTCCAGACATGCTTATGCGAAATTTAGATGCACCGCGATTATGTAATGGGACGAGGCTTCGCGTCACACAACTTGGGCGGAACATAATTGGTGTCACTATTCTGACAGGAGTAGGAAAGAGCGAGAACGTAATCATCCCCCGGACCCCTATAATACCCACAGACCTCCCGCTCCAATTCAAAAGGTTGCAATTCCTTCTCAAGATTAGTTATGCTATAACAATAAACAAAGCGCAAGGGCAAACATTACAGGTAGTGGGGGTGAACTTGGAGAAACCGTGCTTCTTTCATGGCCAGCTCTATGTCGCATGTTCGCGTGTACCCAATGCCCAAAATCTCCCTATCTTAGCACAAGATTGAAAGACTTACAACATCGTGTACAGTAGCATCCTAACATAGTGCTCCGTTCTGTGTTNCCTATCTTAGCACAAGATTGAAAGACTTACAACATCGTGTACAGTAGCATCCTAACATAGTGCTCCGTTCTGTGTTAATGATCAGTGTCTGTCTACTAACAAATACAGTTATTTCTCCCTATAAGTTTGTTAGCGTGTAGCTGCATGGAAAAGCTAGTATTTTACATAGCGGTTTTATTTATGGATAATTCCGGGAATCGGGTACGCTCCTGATAAAGGGTTTCTGTAGCTGTTTTGTACTCTCAAATCCAGGGGCAGGGTACTTTACGAAGAATAGTCTATTTCCTCTTATTAAGGATTCATCAATACCTCTTTTAAAATTTTTCTATTACATTGACATATTATTTGGCGCATTCTCGAAAAATAACTTGATACCACTTAATGAGATAATGNAAAATTTTTCTATTACATTGACATATTATTTGGCGCATTCTCGAAAAATAACTTGATACCACTTAATGAGATAATGATGAATATTAAATTTGCATAAATATTATTTTTTTTGCAGTTTTCTACCTAAATCTATATTCAAGTATTTAAAATTTGGTCATTGCAGAGTCACATACAGGGGANAAAATTTTTCTATTACATTGACATATTATTTGGCGCATTCTCGAAAAATAACTTGATACCACTTAATGAGATAATGTTGAATATTAAATTTGCATAAATATTAATTTTTTTGCAGTTTTCTACCTAAATCTATATTCAAGTATTTAAAATTTGGTCATTGCAGAGTCACATACAGGGGANTTTTTTTTGCAGTTTTCTACCTAAATCTATATTCAAGTATTTAAAATTTGGTCATTGCAGAGTCACATACAGGGGAGTATCTTAAACTCCGCAGATCGAACAAAGAGTCCTCTAAATTCAATTCACGTAATTTGGCTCTGAAGTTCCCATGTCCTTGTACTATCTGAAAAAGATGACAATAAATTTTTATACATTCGTGGCGATATTATTCCTTAATACTTTGAATGGTGCTGTAATTCATCCTCCCCTTATCTAAACTGTGCCATATCTCCTGTCACATTTTTAAGGGGTAAATATCGCTTTTTCTTCTTTCTTCCCAAAGATGCCACCCTGGTATTCATATATTTCAGTAGTGAGCCTCTTTATTCTGCTAAGGTATCCAGTGGTATTGCCCATACAATTATTTGCAAGGCGTCGGTAGATGTCGCTCTATATGACTTTGATATTGTTATTATGTGTACTTTATGGATTTTGGTAATAGTGTATTTGAATGTACCGATTTGGCATTGGGACACGAGACAGATACTCCAGATAATGCAATTCGTAAGAATTGNATAGTGTATTTGAATGTACCGATTTGGCATTGGGACACGAGACAGATACTCCAGATAATGCAATTCGTAAGAATTGGCATATATAAAGTGAATTCATTGTCTTGAATCCGAAGCCCCAAAGAGAATTTAGACCTTGCTCTGATCTTTTGATTTTGGCGAAGAGACTAACTGTTTTATCCATGAGGTATGCAATGTTGTCTTGACATCAAAGCTTACTGCCAAGTAATATTCCAAGATACTGGACTTTCGTTTCCAATTTTACAAGTATTTCTTTCAATATTATAACAAGCGATCTCTGCAGACTCCTTACCATAATCATATAATTTTTTTTTCACTAAAAATATGAGTTTCTCATTAATTTTCCATAACTGTACCACCCTTAGGATTTTATCGGTTTTTGTCTCAAGTTCCTTTCTTCCATGCTAGAATAAAATAAGTGCATCATCTGCATATGCAAAAATGTCACATACTTCTGAAAAATCTACTAGAAGCAGTGTGCCAAACAGTATGTACCACAAGCGTGGTCCAAAGATTGATTCTTCTGGAAACCACTTCGANTTACTAGAAGCAGTGTGCCAAACAGTATGTACCACAAGCGTGGTCCAAAGATTGATTCTTCTGGAAACCACTTCGATTTTTGTTTCTGTATATAGACTCCATTAACTTCTTATATACTCTCTCATCAAAGATAGATCATATCAAGCCGCATATATTTCTGGTGCATTCCTTCCTCTTGAGTTGCCAGAGCACCTACATCCACCAAGCATTATTAAAGATCACATCAATGCTCGGTATGGACCCGGTATGCGAATTTCTTTAAAGAAACTAGAGAAAGTTTTTTTTTTTTCGCTATCAGTCCTGTTTTTTCACGAAAGGCATCTGCATCGCAATGGCGAATGTCCAAAAATCTCCATCAACTCATTCACCTCTATTGCACTATTATTTCAAAGATCGCATTATTAAATACTCTATACAAGGGTATATATCTGGAGTTTTTTATGTTATTGACAATACCCAGCACTGATATTTTAGTCCCTCTTCTATTCCGAAAGGCATGTTGTTTGCTAAGTAATCTTTGTTTAGCCTCTAGAAAGGGTTAAAATATTTGTAATTTTCCCAACACTTTCCATAATAAGTGAAAAGTTTTTATGGTNGTTTAGCCTCTAGAAAGGGTTAAAATATTTGTAATTTTCCCAACACTTTCCATAATAAGTGAAAAGTTTTTATGGTCGGTAAGAATTTGCTTTATGGAGTCTTTGTCCCCACCTTTATATGGAACACTGATTAGTCCACCATTCTATATCATTGAAAATCTTCCTTATCCAGGCATTTGTTCGGTTTATCAGTGGACTAAAACTCTTCACAATCTGTGGATTAAATGCATCATATCGTGGTGAATTCTCATTCTTCATTTCATTCATGATTCTACCCAACTCTTCAATCGCGTACAGAGTTGTGGGCTAGGTGTCTGGTAACCCATCCATACAGCATTGGTATTCTTTATTAGTCGGTTTCTTCGTCCAAACTATAATCTGGCAATACAGATGTACGTAAATATTGTGCTTGTAATTAATCATAATTTGTTATATACCCTTCCCTTGGTAGGCTCTTCATCTACTGGTTATAATTTAACTCGTTTGCCTGTTTCTTGTATAGCAGCCCCCAAAGAGCATTATCTCTTTTTTATACTACGAAGTTACTCCATGCCACAATATTATTCTCCTTTAAATATCTAGAACAATTCGTCCCTTTCGATTATTTTCTTTGACAATTTAGGTATCACTGCAGACATTCTACTGTTCTTCATACGCCTTTAGATTTTGCTGATTCTTTTACTATTTTCTTATAACTCTTCGCCCGTCCATTTGTTTAGTAGGACTCTAGGTTTATAAGTTCTCCAAGTAGCATTGCAAGTGTCCTGATTCAATTTCGTGACTTGTTCAGCTAGTGTGTAAAGATATTCTGAGTATTCGCATTAGTTCCTTTAGATACTATTTATCAATACGTTATTGGATCTCTTACAAACTGTACCCTGGTGGAAGTAGTGTGTTCTTATAACTTGAGATTATTCTGGTGATGTAACAAAATTTCAATCAAACACATATACTTGGTGATGATTGGTCGAATCATTAGTCACAGTCGAGTCCGTAACTAGTCTGGCTGCCATTCTTGAGGTTGTCGTCATGTCTAGACGTGAACCTGTGCAATGCGCATCAGATACATATTAAGTGAGGTTTCTTAGTGCGTTAGAGACAAAGTGGTAGCTCGTAACTCTCAATAGACATGCATTGTTGATCAGTTTATGCTGCATACAATTTTCTGGAATTCGCATTCATATATGTGTCAATGCTATATCACTCCCTTCCTAGTACTCGCTATCACTCATTCCACTTTTCCAAATGTGCTCAGGTATCATCCCAGTACTGGAAGTAGGAGGATTCCAAATAGAATAATTACTTGTGGCTGATTATTATAGAGATATTATGAATTGACATATGGCTATCCATTGTCATCAAGTTCTGGTATTTCGTTTTAGTCCACATTCAACAAATCAGTTTGTTTCTGAAAGNGTATGGCTATCCATTGTCATCAAGTTCTGGTATTTCGTTTTAGTCCACATTCAACAAATCAGTTTGTTTCTGAAAGAGATTATTTTCACAGCTACTCTAATAATTAAGCCTACTCGCCTCCCACCAAGGTGAACCGGTTTCAATCCCTAGCCGGGTCACTTCTGGATCTTCGCATGTGCGGGAGTTGTGCCAGACGATGCCACTGGTCAGCAGGTTTTCTCGGGTTCTTCCGTTTCCCAAATACTTTCATTCCGGTACTGCTCCATACGCACCTAAATCACCCTCATTGGCTCTCAATATCTTACTGTTAAGAGCCACCCAAATCTCATTACTCACTCACTCTTAATATGTATGGTTATTGCTTTAGAACCAGGTCAATAGTTCTTCCATTGGTGATCACCACAATCTTCGACGGTGCATCACAAATGCATTGTAGATTCATTTGTTGTATGTTGTTTTTTAAAAATGCCATTATTAATCTCCATACTCTTCCCTTTCCAGTTCCATTGTCAAAGCCACGTAATAATGTATACACTGTGTATTATTATTTAACCCTACAGGCAATACGAACGTANCAGTTCCATTGTCAAAGCCACGTAATAATGTATACACTGTGTATTATTATTTAACCCTACAGGCAATACGAACGTAAAGGTTTAGCTCGGTTCCCTTTACATCTTTCCTTGTCTGAAAACTTTGCACCTTCTAATCTACACTCGAGCATCTCAGTACCTTTATAATGCTAACTGTGGTGACCATAGTTTTTTTACAAACTTTTCAGTTTGCGTTCCCATTGTAGGCAGCTTTTGGTATAAGAATTTTTAAAATCTACCTGTCCTTTCAATTTACGTATTCACAGATTCCTTCTTTAATCCTGTTTTAAGTAGAACATTTGTTCACTTAAAAAATTATATTTCAGTAACTTCTTTACTTACTAGATACTCTTTCCAAACTTTTGGCAATATGTCATCGTTGTCCTCTTTTCATGGTACATCATAGAAGACCTCTACGTGTGTCTTCTGAGATTCATATACTCGTAGTTCAAGATCCTTGTGATTCTCACTGGTCTTGATGTTATTTATCGTTGCTCGGTCTCCTACTTCTATCCCTACACCACCTCCATTAACTCTCAAGAAGATTTTGAAGATTTTAACCTGCCATTCCTCTTCTGCTCTATGGCGCAGAAGCTAGAGCAGTCGTCTTGCATCAAGGCGAACCAGGATATATTCGCAGTGGAGACGTTCCCATATTTTCGTATGTGATAATCTTGATGGACAGTGGCGCTTGTCAGTGAATGTTATCGGGGATCACCAATTCCCACGGTTTTTACATTCCGGCACTACTTCATACTCACCTCGCTTCACCCTCATTGGCTCTCAAGATCACGATGTTAAGAGCCGCCTAAACCCCTCCAATCCACTTCACTTCTGTTCGATTAACTTTTCTTGAATTGTCATTTTTCTTTCTTCACTACTTTTGCCATCGTTTTCAGGACACAAGAGTACAAAATTTATTTAGTTCTTAATTTGTTTTGTTAATTTGGCAAAAGTTAGTTTTGATTTTTCATATCCTTTATAAATTGTAATGCCTCCGTTTGAACAGTGNACTAGATACTCTTTCCAAACTTTTGGCAATATGTCATCGTTGTCCTCTTTTCATGGTACATCATAGAAGACCTCTAGGTGTGTCTTCTGAGATTCATATACTCGTAGTTCAAGATCCTTGTGATTCTCACTGGTCTTGATGTTATTTATCGTTGCTCGGTCTCCTACTTCTATCCCTACACCACCTCCATTAACTCTCAAGAAGATTTTGAAGATTTTAACCTTCCATTCCTCTTCTGCTCTATGGCGCAGAAGCTAGAGCAGTCGTCTTGCATCAAGGCGAACCAGGATATATTCGCAGTGGAGACGTTCCCATAATTTCGTATGTGATAATCTTGATGGACAGTGGCGTTTGTCAGTGAATGTTATCGGGGATCACCAATTCCCACGGTTTTTACATTCCGGCACTACTTCATACTCACCTCGCTTCACCCTCATTGGCTCTCAAGATCACGATGTTAAGAGCCGCCTAAACCCCTCCAATCCACTTCACTTCTGTTCGATTAACTTTTCTTGAATTGTCATTTTTCTTTCTTCACTACTTTTGCCATCGTTTTCAGGACACAAGAGTACAAAATTTATTTAGTTCTTAATTTTTTTTGTTAATTTGGCAAAAGTTAGTTTTGATTTTTCATATCCTTTATAAATTGTAATGCCTCCGTTTGAACAGTGCTCTAGGCATCTTGCATGTCCTTTAATTTAGCATTCTCTTGCAAAGCTTTGTCCAAGAAAGAATCATACTTATAAAATGTTGGGTATATGTACTTAGCATTCTCTTTATCGCCCTTTTGCTTTTCAAGCATATAATAATTAAAACGTTTTATGTGAAGAGTTTCTGCATCTACTCTGTTCTCCTTGAGGGTTTCACCCATGTGGCCACACGACCTCCTCCAAAGCCATGGCCTTCTTGAAACTCTGCGTCTATCTTGGTTTTCTTAATGCTAGATTGATTTTTAAATATATCTTGTGATGGTCATTCTTGTACCAGAAGGAAAACTATTTTCAACCAATCCAGTATGGCATAAATTGGTTTCCTCAGTTGTATCCAATTATTTTCTGAGTCCATAACCAATTTAAAAGCATAAATATAATTTTCTTTACTTATTTTAGATTCTCTATTCGCTTGCTCTTTTTGTCGACCTTGAATTGTGTTATAAAACTTTTTGGCAGTCACCTACGGGTACATNTGATAAAACTTTTTGGCAGTCTCGTACGGGTACATAAAAAGAAAACCCTTTCTAGTGAAAACAGTATTTTCGTTCCACCAATTTTCCATACTTAGTTTCAGGGCATGACTGACGGCCAATGACTGACCATAGATTGCACTCACTCGTAGTGTAGAACACATGCGAACGCCGTAAACACTAGAGCACACGGTCATGTCAAGTCCGCAACACACGCACGATGTACGCAGTGTGTGTTCCGCAGATGCCTTAATGAGTTTCAGGTAGAAGGTTTTAAAACTATAGTTTTTGCCCGTAAACCAATAGGTTGATCTACAACGTCTCCCAAGCAAATACACAACACTCAGTCTCCATTGAAATATGGCAAAGCAGACAGAATAATTATGATAATTGACTAGCGTTATAGCAATAATGTGCAATAATTTTATTATTTATTACAAAAGAATTGTGTCAGAAAATTAATACTCTGTAAGGCTTCGATATAAAAAAAATACATTTTACTAACGTTTACTTTTTCCATTCCAGGTTCTCTAACGGAAATATTGCTTTTTAATTTACAGCTGCATGTTGTTACAGGTATTGAAAGGAGTTGAACGGAAATTAAAATCTTTTTTTATTCTTATTTTCGAAAGCAATCGCCGGGTATATCTAAACGCATACGAGTGGCGAATCCACTGTGTTTCTGGTAGCGAATAAGCAAAGTATTTCTGATATTGAGTCTTGTGTGTTTACTATCATTTTATTGATGGGTCAATTATTGTTTTTTGTTTTAACTTAATATATAGTCTGTCAGTGTAATAACTGGAAACGAATTTATGTTTCAGAAGTTTTACATAGTAATTTGGTAAACGCCTGTATACCAGTCATCAGTTTCACGAACCTATTAATTGTTACGTTTCGCGGAATAACGCACCTAAGGATAAAAGAAGAATATTTGACTACTTAAAGTATTTTTTTTATTATACTGTAACTTTACACCAACAAATTTTAAAAGTAGTTTTAATTAAAGCCTACTGAAATATTTTTGCAGCGCAATAATGCGGAATTTGCAGTTAAAATATATTTGAACACGTGTCTTGTCTGATTTATGACATTACTGCCAAGCCTTCCCTTACTTGCTTCGAACATAAAACAGAACGTCATTATTTTCTTAATTGGTACAACTATATTAATTTCGTTTTTAATATGTCTTTATAAATACCTTTATTCATAACCTTAATTAAGTGAGCGTGAAACACGCTACGAGCCAAAATGTTTAACGGCCATTTTCGTATTTCTTTTTATCACAAGGTGTCTGGCTTCACCAGGTAACTATTGCCTACCCTAATGTAGAATTTTAAGGTTTGAACGCACATTATCACCACGCAAATTTGAGCTTAGTGGCCGAGTTCTTGCAGATAACGCTTTTTTACCCCGAAATAACTGGCTCGAATACCGAGTAAGCTGCGGAGGTGATAATGTTTTATATATCTACGTTCTTACAGCATTTACGACGTTCGTTTAGCTTCCAGCGTAAATTCGTGGGTGATGCTAAGCCCATTTCCAAAATTTAACTGAATGAAACACAAGTATTTGTAGACGTAAATGGAATTAAAATGGGTTTAATGACATATTATGCAATGCAGTTTTGGATATTAAGTTAATTTCATTACTGAAACAGACTGCATTACTATTCTTAAACAAAGATGTTTATTCACGTGTTTTGTGAACAGTGTTTTGGTATGAGCTAGACTTGCATNAAAGCATAAATATAATTTTCTTTACTTATTTTAGATTCTCTATTCGCTTGCTCTTTTTGTCGACCTTGAATTGTGTTATAAAACTTTTTGGCAGTCACCTACGGGTACATAAAAAGAAAACCCTTTCTAGTAAAAACAGATTTTCGTTCCACCAATTTTCCATACTTAGGTTCAGGGCATGACTGACGGCCAATGACTGACCATAGATTGCACTCACTCGTAGTGTAGAACACATGCGAACGCCGTAAACACTAGAGCACACGGTCATGTCAAGTCCGCAACACACGCACGATGTACGCAGTGTGTGTTCCGCAGATGCCTTAATGAGTTTCAGGTAGAAGGTTTTAAAACTATAGTTTTTGCCCGTAAACCAATAGGTTGATCTACAACGTCTCCCAAGCAAATACACAACACGCAGTCTCCATTGAAATATGGCAAAGCAGACAGAATAATTATGATAATTGACTAGCGTTATAGCAATAATTTTATTATTTATTACAAAAGAATTGTGTCAGAAAATTAATACTCTGTAAGGCTTCGATATAAAAAAAATACATTTTACTAACGTTTACTTTTTCCATTCCAGGTTCTCTAACGGAAATATTGCTTTTTAATTTACAGCTGTATGTTGTTACAGGTATTGAAAGGAGTTGAACGGAAATTAAAAACTTTTTTAATCACATTTTCGAAAGCAATCACCGGGTATATCTAAACGCATACGAGTGGCGAATCCACTGTGTTTCTAGTAGCGAATAAGCAAAGTATTTCTGATATTGAGTCTTGTGTGTTTACTATCATTTTATTGATGGGTCAATTATTGGTTTTTGTTTTAACATAATAAATAGTCTGTCAGTGTACTAACTGGAAACGAATATATGTTTCAGAAGTTTTACATAGTAATTTGGTAAACGCTTGTATACCAGTCATCAGTTTCACGGACCAGTTAATTTTTACGTTTCGCGGAATAACGCACGTAAGGAAAAAAGAAGAATATTTGACAACTTAAAGTATTTTTTTTATTATACTGTAACTTTACACCAACAAATTTCAAAAGTAGTTTTAATTAAAGCCTATTGAAATATATTTGCAGCGCAATAATGCGGAATTTGCAGTTAAAATATATTTGAACACGTGTCTTGTCTGATTTATGACATTACTGCCAAGCCTTCTCTTACTTGCTTCGAACATAAAACAGAACGTCATTATTTTCTTAATTGGTATAACTATATTAATTTCGTTTTAAATATGTCTTTATAAATACCTCTATTCATAACATTAATTAAGTGAGCGTGAAACACGCTACGAGCCAAAATGTTTAACGGCCATTTTAGTATTTCTTTTTATCACAAGGTGTCTGGCTTCATCAGGTAACTATTGCCTACCCACATGTAGAATTTTAAGGTTTGAACGCACATTATCACCACGCAAATTTGAGCTTAGTGGCCGAGTTCTTGCAGATAACGCTTTTGTACCCCGAAATAACTGATACGAATACCGAGTAAGCTGCGGAGGTGATAATGTTTCATATATCTACGTTCTTACAGCATTTACGACATTCGTTTCGCTTCCAGCGTAAATTCGTGGGTGATGCTAAGCCCATTTCCAAAAATTAACTGAATGAAACACAAGTATTTGTAGACGTAAATGGAATTAAAATGGGTTTAATAACATATTATGCAATGCAGTTTTGGATATTAAGTTATTTTCATTACTGGAAACAGACAGCATTACTATTCTTAAACAAAGATGTTTATTCACGTGTTTTGTGAACAGTGTTTTGGTATGAGCTAGACTTGCATANGCATTACTATTCTTAAACAAAGATGTTTATTCACGTGTTTTGTGAACAGTGTTTTGGTATGAGCTAGACTTGCATAACTGTGAAATTCATATGCACCAAAAGTATAGCTTTATAAAAATCGAGAAAAAAATAAAACCCAGATCCCACAGAAAATGATGTTTACCCACCCTTTCTCTTGAGTTAACTCAAAAATACGTAATATGCAGAACTGAAGACCAACTACATAATATCTTATGACGTCCTTAAAATTTGGGGTCTCCATCATTTTACTACTTTGAAAATGTATACTTTATTTAAACATATTGCTTTTACAATATATTATTCAACTCTGAATATGATGAGTTGATATCCTGGGGCCTGGTATGGCTGTTAAGTAAACGTTAATTACGTTTATGTAGATGAAACAACTGCTGAACTGAGTAAGTGAGAAAATGCCTTTTGCATCATGTCGTGAACCATTAGCCACATATGCCATAACTGGGTTTGTTATGACAAACAAATTGATAATATGTTATTCTACAATAACATTTCATTAGCTTTTGTGAAATACATTCTTATCGTGTTTTTAAACATTTCTGGAACTAAATGAATAGGTATTTAATCAATAAAAATATTTCGTATAATTGAAACGCTTAAAAAACATTTATCTGTATTAAATACAATGTTTCATATGAATAATAGTTTTATTTCAATAATATAATAAACTTTCATATTAGGATTATAATACGGTATTCAAATATAACTTCCCCTTTTAACTAAAGATCATTACAGATAGTTCTCTTGCTTGCTTACACTCACTTTAACTAATAATCCAGTTCTGTTATAATGGGAGCTAAAAAGCTTTTGCCCAATGTATAAACAAAATGAATTTTGTTTCAAAGTACCGAAACAGACTTTTTATTCAANGAGCTAAAAAGCTTTTGCCCAATGTATAAACAAAATGAATTTTGTTTCAAAGTACCGAAACAGACTTTTTATTCAATAATCACAAAATATAATTACGCGTTCATTTTAATTCCGGCTGTTAATCACTTAAAGTGGAGCATTTAAATGTATTTTTCATGTTTAACAGCTCCCTTACAATACGATTTTCGNGAGCTAAAAAGCTTTTGCCCAATGTATAAACAAAATGAATTTTGTTTCAAAGTACCGAAACAGACTTTTTATTCAAGAATCACAAAATATAATTACGCGTTCATTTTAATTCAGGCTGTTAATCACTTAAAGTGGAGCATTTAAATGTATTTTTCATGTTTAACAGCTCCCTTACAATACGATTTTCGNCGGCTGTTAATCACTTAAAGTGGAGCATTTAAATGTATTTTTCATGTTTAACAGCTCCCTTACAATACGATTTTCGGCGGCAATTCTTTCGATGAGCAGATATGTTGGAATCATATTCATGAAAATATAGTTGTACATAAGTAAACCTTTTGATATGTATGCGGTCGAAAAAATGATGTAATAGCATTACGGGAGGGAATTCAGTGTCAATGATGCTGCCTAATAGTTTATTATCATCTTAAAAAATTCGAATTTAAACATGAGAAAAACTGTTTGACTGAAAATTTTAGTAATATGAAAATCCATGTCTCAAATTTAATGTTATTTCCGTCGTTATTATAAGAAGTGTGACTAAACCTTTGAACAAACATTTTGTATTTTAGAGTCGTGAACGGTAAAACAAAAACTTTATCAAAACGAAAATAATATTTTGCTTTTTTTTTTCATTTAACACTGAGACTAACAGCATAACAGCAGCAANAACTTTATCAAAACGAAAATAATATTTTGCTTTTTTTTTTCATTTAACACTGAGACTAACAGCATAACAGCAGCAACACAGAATATGTTGTTCCTAACAACATGCTTGAATTAATGATATTATAGATCTATATATGTCTATATGTACGTATATACACATAAACATTGTGCACATTAGTATATAAATGTATATTATTTTTATAACTGCTTATATCAACGAATGCACTTAAATTCCGATTATAGTTTGGCAGTCAGGTGGTAAAAATTAATAACTATTAATTATTATAAACGTATTGTTATAACCCTATGCGCCTTTTANAATTAATAACTATTAATTATTATAAACGTATTGTTATAACCCTATGCGCCTTTTATTGTCACGGGCGGGAACAGAATGATATTGGTAACATTTCCGAGCGCCCAGGACGGCATGTGTTTATGTAGGGCGCACCGCACGGCTGGAAAGTTTTTTGTGAAGAAGGGGTGGAGGGAGGGGAGGCACATTAATGGAGCTGCCCCGGAAAATTTTCTACCCCGCCTCGACTTTGGCACCGTTCTTAAATCCATGCGCATACATTTGTGCGTGCGCACGAGAAAGAAGCGAAACCACTCTGTAAATGTGTATTAAAGTGACATATAAACGAAATTCACGCCGGAAGATAGCGCCCGATTTCAGCGGGAAAAGTGCGTGGTAAGAGACGATAGCGGGAAGCATTATTACTTTTTACGAACACACAGGTGCAGAAAAAGCAGTGCACTTTATGCCGAATTAACTGCTTAAGATTTTGTATGCCTAGGCTTTTAGCGACTTGTTTGGGCTACAAGTGGATAAAAACGTTTCTAAGTATACACAAGATAAAAATCACTACTTCTTTCAGGCTTCCCGGGAAGTGCAATGCAAACATGAATATCTCGTCTCATATTTTTGTAACCAGCAATATTAAATAAACTGTAGTTTAATTACCTACATGACGTATACAATATTGTCCGTAAAATTTTTTTTGTCAAAATGTACGCTAAACCAACATGTTTCTGGGATGCTGAATCAGAAACTGTCGTCAATTTTTCTTATCATGTAACATATTTTTTTTTGCAATCCGCGTTTGTACTTTAAGCCTATGTATTGTTATTGCTAAATTACTCGGTGTATATAACAGAAAAAAATTTATTTTTAAATCAATATTATATTAAGATATTCCCAAAATGTATAAACTAACTAATTATTTTAATTTAATAGTAACATAGTACGTTTTTTCTTGGTCATGAGGAAGCAGGTTTGGTTTTTCCGTTTGTGCGCATTGTTCGGATTGTCACTGTGAAGAGGGCAAGAGAAATAAACTTAAAAAAAATATTTCAGACCTATTTTTTTTAACAAAATGAGTAAGTTTCCTTAAAAATTAAAATGTGTACCTTACATTAATCAATTACATAACCTCATTTTGTGACAAAAAAAAACCCTTGCGTGATATCAGAATCTGAGTATAATTTACGAATTTCGCTAGCCAAAATACATATAAAAAAGGTAAAATTATAAAAAAACTTCTTCCCTCGCAAGCCTGTGAATTAAAAACCCCTTTGAGTGAAATGCAACAACCGCTTTTCAATTGCACCATCAAGTGCCCATCGCCCATGGAGATAAAATGTAACCCGGGGGATAAAATAGACCCCTGGGGAGAAAAAAAAGCCCTGGGGATAAAACAGAGCCAGGGGATGAAATAGAGCACTGGAAATACAATAGAGCCCTGGAGATAAAATTCAGCCCTGGTGATAAAATAGAACCCTGGAGACAAAATAGAATCCCTGGAGATAAACTAGAGCCTTGGAAATAAAATAGATCTCTGGAGATATAATAGAACCCTGGAGATAAAATTGAGCCCTGGAGATAAAATTCAGCCTTGGATATAACATAAAGCCCTGGAGATAAAATAGAGCATAAAACTCTTAAGGTAGAAGCACACTGGTTTCAGAAGGAGTAATGCACCCGAACTTAAAACATGTCACACTTACTAATAAGTTATACACAAGCTACCAAATATGTTTTATATTCAATTTGAAAGAAAAGGGCATATATTTTGTAACACTGTAAAGTATTTTGGCAGGACTTGTTTTGTAACCCTGTAAAATATTTTGACAGAACTTTCTCATTTATTGTTTAAAGAACAATTAAAAAGTTTCTGTTTTTAATTTAAATGTAAGCACAGTTACATTCTTGACTTTTCAGAAAGCACTTTTGGTGAAAAAACCTTCGTCAAGTAATACGATCATAATAATTTATATAGCTGTACCTTAAAAAATATTTGTAACAACGTTGAAAAATTATTTTTATAATGAGTTTATTCACATTGAGTTCAGTTATGAAAATGACGACAATCATTTCTAAAATATGTGTATAAACTGAGTTTTGAAAATATTTATGTACATTATTATTTACTTATTATATTTACAACCAAAGTAAATATTACGGTAATTTTGCTTAAAAAAAGTTCTTTTTTTTTATTTTTTTTTTAGCAAAATGTGATTTCTGAAGCATCCAGAATGACGGTACTCTTTAATTTCGATTGCCAATAAGATACAAAATACAAATTTATTTAAATTTAAACACGTGAAATTTACAAAGATATTTTACAGTGCTAGAAATATACATATGTATTCTTCTTTCATATGTGACATAAATCTGACTTTTGTGACAATTTTGTAATTGGGTACATAGGATGTTCTCGGTGAAGTGAGCTCATTCGATGCTCTAGTTAATTTTTTCTGAGAGCCATTTTTTATCCTTTAACCACCTTTTCAAATAAATCTTGCCATGTAAGTAATACATACAGTGTGTGTATTCCACCGTACTGGGAAGTTAACGTCAAAGGCTGAAATAAAATATATTAATTGACTATTATTCCAATTGAGATGGCTTTCAAAAGGGCTCACTTGACCGTGAATAGTCTACAGTAGTTTCTAATAATTTGTGTGCTTCGTACAGTGAGATGCAGTGTTCAAGTAGAACCACTCTTCTCCACTTAAACCAGAGGTGTTCCAGACCGAGGAAGAAAGGGAAACTGCAGCACCACAAGATAACCTGCACTCCAATTGCAGCAATCGCTGTTTACTATAAGCGCCGGGACGGTAGATCGCGCTAACGTTTATTCTACTCAGGTTGGAAAGAAAACAAAAACTCCTTATGTGCGAGTTTGGTATAGGGAAAACTTTAGACCCAAGGTGGGCTGGTGTTCGCTCTCCATATGTGTTAAAATCATAAACATGAAGAAATACACTTGTGTTTGGCAGGGAGCTTTGTTAAAGCTGTTCACTTTAGAAAAAATAATAATAAAGAAGATTTTTATTGCTCTTGATACATTAAAAAAAATGTAAGTTAATCGAATGTTTTGCGTTATTAGGTTTTAAGACCGAATATTAAATATATCGTGTACATACTTCTTATTAATTTCCACTCTAGCTTTACTAANACCTAAGGTGGGCTGGTGTTCGCTCTCCATATGTGTTAAAATCATAAACATGAAGAAATACACTTGTGTTTGGCAGTGAGCTTTGTTAAAGCTGTTCACTTTAGAAAAAATAATAATAAAGAAGATTTTTATTGCTCTTGATACATTAAAAAAAATGTAAGTTAATCGAATGTTTTGCTTTATTAGGTTTTAAGACCGAATATTAAATATATCGTGTACATACTTCTTATTAATTTCCACTCTAGCTTTACTAAAAGAGTTTGTTCTTCACCTAGGTTCGAGCATAACACGAATAGATAAATTTTTATATATTATACTAATTTTTTGATTAATTGCAATTATCACATTAGTTTTAATACAAAATTGAAAAAACCTGGCGCACGTGCAAACACCATTGCTACCTGGTGGCGAAAGCTTTGATATTCCAAACTATTGGCATTGATGTTCCGAAACGAAATAGAATTAACGTGAATCGTAATGACCGCATCGCCACTCGAAATTGTAATCGCAGAGGCATTCACCGTGGTTTGTAATCTGTGCAGGGTACACAGCATGTGGCTTCAGAACCATGGCCCTGTGGACCCAGATTTATGGCTCTATAGCGTTGGGCTGTATAGAATGTGGCTCCAGAGTCTGTCCTTAGGACCACAGGGTGCGGGTTTCGAACCCAGAGGTGAGCCACGGAAATTTCTGCTGTTTAATGTCTTACAGTCACCAAGTCCTTACATAGGACTTTCTGCAGATAATTAAAGTAACGATGTACATTGTACCAAGCGGAAAACGGCATATATACTCTATTCGCAGTTTCTTCACACTTTTTGAATCGAACCTTTGAAAAATCACCCCATGACTGATCTGTTTGGTTGCTTCCTAAATATGTTATATATCAAAAGAATATTGTGCTTGTGTTAACATAAAAGTACTTTTTTTCCGTTAAATTGTACTTTTTCTTACATTTAATCTATAAACTATACCATATCAAATATAATTAATACAAATAAAACAGGAAGGAAATAGGTGTGTTGGTGATGGCAAGTAAAAATAAAAATCATATGCTAAATACGATTTAACTGGGTGCGCACGAATGTGGTGCGCTGTCTTTTTGTTGCGATTTTCTACTCAGTTAGGCTTTGTTTGCTTGACGAGGAGGAATATCCTGGAAGTAAATGTTTAACAGACTTCAGAAAAGTTGGATGAAACCGAGAACGGACTGTAAAAAAGGAAGTCTCTCAAGTGTGGAAGACATTAATCGTTGTTTGAATAATATCCGCTGCCTCACAAAGAGCGTCTTCNTGATATGCTAAATACGATTTAACTGGGTGCGCACGAATGTGGTGCGCTGTCTTTTTGGTTCGATTTTCTACTCATTTAGGCTTTGTTTGCTTGACGAGGAGGAATATCCTGGAAGTAAATGTTTAACAGACTTCAGAAAAGTTGGACGAAACCGAGAACGGACTGTAGAAAAGGAAGTCTCTCAAGTGTGGAAGACATTAATCGTTGTTTGAATAATATCCACTGCCTCACAAAGAGCGTCTTCCAGTAACATCAAACACAAGCATTACTGAGCGTTTAACTAATACTTTTAAAGTTCAAAAAATATTAATAGTTCTTTGTAATGCCTGTTTACATAAAATGTCGGAAAGGGTAAAAGGAAAATTAACTTTGGTCTTAATCATTGTCTTTGTAAGTCTTTGTCCTTAAAGAACAAAAGCGGAGACTTTGAGAAACCCACCAGATTTTAGTAAAGAATTACAGGCTGAGTATAAAAGATTACCCCAAATTTGAAGGTCAATAATATCATAACTGAACAACCTACAACCTTGATTGACCAATCAAATGAACCGTGTAACTGTGACGTTTATTTATCATACATTCGTAAATGCTCAGTGTGACCACCACGAGCGGCCTGAACGACATCTACGCGAAACTCGTTCCACACTCTTGTCAGCATNATAAATGCTCAGTGTGACCACCACGAGCGGCCTGAACGACATCTACGCGAAACTCGTTCCACACTCTTGTCAGCATGTCCGGTGTTACGGTTTGGATGCCGTCCGTAATTCTCGTTTTGAGGTCGTCAATGTTAGTCGGCAATTGTGGACGAAACACTTGATCCTTTATGTACCCCCATAGAAAGAAAACGTCAGGGGTAAGATCCAGGCTTCTTGGGGGGCCAGTGATGAAGAGCCTGGTCACCAGCTGCTCCTCGACCAATCCAGCGTTGCGGCAACGTCTCGTTCAGGTATCCGCGAACAGCTAGGTGCCAATTGGGTGGCACACCATCCTGCTGTAAAATGAAGTCACCTGCCACCTCCCCTAACTGACGAAACAACTACTCTGTAAGCATGTCCAAATAAGGGATTCCAGTAACAGTGGGCTCGTGAAAAAATAAAGGGCCGAAAACAGTGTATTTGGATACATATATATGTAATACAACCACAACAGCCATACTTTGATATTTTAACATGGCGCTCTTAGCCAATAACGGCCATTCTGCGCCCCGGCCGTCCAGTCGGCGGGGGAGAGGGATCACGTCCACTCAACGCAGACATGACCAGCGCTCACTTAAGTTGACCAGAACCGGAGCACCGTTCTAATTCATAAGCTCACCCGAGTATGTCCTACCACAATGCCTGAGATCCTCGTTCTCAGATTACCAAGCATGTGGTCTAGCCGGATTACTGACAGAACCCCTAACGTCTTCACAGGACGCCACCGGAGCAGGTGCCTGCTTACCGCTTGGCTCTTCAACAAGAGGGGGGATCTCTCCGAGCCTCCTACAAGTGTCTTTGGATACAGCGCAAAACACGTTCACTTTGGGGGAAGCGCGCTCGTGTTCGGTGGTTTCATGTGGAGGCTCCTGACCCCATATCCGCACGTCGTGCTGGTTCACCTTACCATTTGTATGGAACGTCGCTTCATCACTAAAAACCAGCTTAGACATGAAGGCATCGTCGGCCTCGTTCTGGGTATGAACGAACGCGCAGAAATCACGTCTCAGTTATGTATCCCTTTCAGAAAGAGCCTGTACAAGCTGCAATTTGTATGGTTTGTACAGCAATATCTTTCGCAACACTGTCCATACCGTAGATTGAGGGATTTTCATTTCTCGGCTAGCTTGTCGAGTTGATGTTCTCGGNGTTTCATGTGGAGGCTCCTGACCCCATATCCGCACGTCGTGCTGGTTCACCTTACCATTTGTATGGAACGTCGCTTTATCACTAAAAACCAGCTTAGACATGAAGGCATCGTCGGCCTCGTTCTGGGTATGAACGAACGCGCAGAAATCACGTCTCAGTTATGTATCCCTTTCAGAAAGAGCATGTACAAGCTGCAATTTGTATGGTTTGTACAGCAATCGCTTTCGCAACACTGTCCATACCGTAGATTGAGGGATTTTCATTTCTCGGCTAGCTTGTCGAGTTGATGTTCTCGGANCTTTCGCAACACTGTCCATACCGTAGATTGAGGGATTTTCATTTCTCGGCTAGCTTGTCGAGTTGATGTTCTCGGACTGCGAACGAGCGCTTGTTGTATCCGTTGCCCATTCTCTTCGGACACACGCGGCCGCCCGGAACTTTTGCCTTTGCAAAGGCACCCGGTGTCACGGAACTGACGAAGCCAACGTACGATACTCCACCTATCGGGAGGACGACGTTTGTATTAGCGACGGAATTCACGTTGAACAGTCGTAACCGATTCACATTTAGTAAACTGAATAACACAGAAAGTCTTCTGTTGTTCCGTCGCCATAGTGATGTGGACTAACACACAACATACGCTCATAGTGCGATGACAGTCTCTCCCAGTGTCATATCTCGGCACATTATGGAAACATCAGCCCGTCCCCTTCACAATGGCGTGTCGAATGCGAGCTCGCTATCCCCTCTCCTCCTCAAACCGAGAGTTACGAACACCATCCAAACCATAATACCAGACATGCTGACAAGAGTGTTAAACGAGTTTGATTATCGCGTAGATGCCGTTCGGGTCGCTCATTGTGGTCACATTGGTCATTTATTATGGAATGGTAAACAAACTTCACGGTTCCACGTTCATTTGTTTCGTTAATCAAGGTTGTAGGTTCTTTGGTTGTGATATTATAGACCCTCAAAGTTGGTATATTTTTTTTTACTCAACCTGTACTTTCGAGAACCTGAACCACCGTTTAAGACTTTGAACCAGTTGTAAATGTTATGGCTCCCAGCACCAGCAACGAGCAATGAAACAACCACAGGTAAATTGTCATTCAAACTGATAATCCCTCAGGCGGTGCACAAACAGGTGGGTTCGGATGGGACCAGAGTTATACACACTGCGATTATCTGGCTCACGCACCGGAATCGGAAACTCGACGTCGAATGCTTGTTCTGCCGAACGGAAGGAAAGCCAATCAACGACACAGTGCAAACAAGATGTACAGAGGCCGTGGCGTGTTTACCGATCCTAGCCAGGAACAGCCTGCCTTATTCCCAGTTGTACAAACCACTTACAAAGAAGTTTCTCGTCTTTGTGTCATAACTTCTGTCTTACCATAATAGTAGATATTCTTCTTACAATTTTAGGGATACAATAATATTAATTATTACAAAGACGATTTTACTATAGATAAACTAATGAAAATGCTTGAAAATTCGAGATATTGAACACACACTGCATGAATCCCTCTAAACTGAAATGCACTTAACCATATATTGCATACGTCAATTCAGCACACTTTATTCCATACATGGGGAGCTGCAGAATCACATAAGTATTTTTTTTAATTAAAATACTACAATCAGTGTTAATCTGTTTATAAAAATTTACATAAATTTACTTTATCTTTTGAGCATCTCGTTTTTGCTCAGTGTATACAATTTTTTGNTTGAGCATCTCGTTTTTGCTCAGTGTATACAATTTTTTGACATTTCACACAAGCATTTTTTCGTTTCCGATCTTTGGATCTTGGGCGAACAGAACATCTTTCTTGTTTTATTTCACACTAGGATGATGGTCCTCTTTTCTTTCTCCTATTTTATGTTGGACACTTTGATGATTGTGGCTTTCAGTTCACAAGGAATATTCTTGGGGAGAGCTCGCTTTTTCATTAAAGGCTTTGCAAGATGATAGCCTAGTTTCTGTAGATACTTCCTTCTTACAAGTTTGCCACTGTTTCTTGCTGTTTGCAATAACACCATGGCATTAATCTCAGCATGTTCCAGTATTATATAGAAGTGCCGTATTGGCCATCTTTGGGTCATCCGAGAAAAGTAATAATTGTGCACCAACAGGTCGAAGGTATCAAATCTCACCTTCGTTTCACTGTAAAAATTAATAACTAAATGGTTTCCAATTTCCTCATTTTCATCCTGCTTGTAGTGCATTTTGGACAACATGAGAACACTTTTACCTGTCTTATGGCAGTAAGACACCAACATTTTGTTACTCTCAGAAGTCAGCTGAGATGAGCCAACTTTTGTGTTTCGAGAAGGCAGAAAAGAAGTCGGTATTTATCTCTTATTTTTTCTTAGTGTTCCCAAAGAGTGATATCATTGACCACAATGTTGGCTAGTTGAACCGACATGAACCAGTTGTCCATTGCCAAATTCCTTCCTGTGTCATGAATAATCACAGTCAGATAACGAACATATTTAACAAGAAAAGATTCCTTTCTGTTAGCTTCTTTACTTATATATGGAATGGCATGTATCATGTATAATAAATTGGCATCACATATAGTTGTAATTTCTAGGTAGTACTTATCTTGTTTTGAAGTCATGTACAACCCAAATGGGCATTTACCTCGGAATCCTAAAAACTGTTAAACAACTGAGCAATATTCGCGAGGTGTGTAGCTTGATGTGCAGTTCATGATAAATGATTCTCAAAGTTGTCTCACGGGCGCAAATTTGTCTTCTTTATTTCTTGTAGAGCTGTCGTCAAAACTAAAACAGTTATCAAGAACTCTAAGTCACCACTGACATGACAGCACTATGAAAGGGGGCCGCCAAGTCATTCAGACCACTTTTAATTTGTTCACACGTGAGAATCCTCCCCGTAATCAGTAATATACTATAGGTTCGTAAATTTCACTTTCACTGATGTCACCTACATTCCTGGCTTCATCCGTGTATTTCTATCTCTCTCTCTCTCTCTCTCTCTCTCTTGATCATCGCTGATTTTACAAGTAGATCCCTAAAATCCTTCCGTGATGCTCCAGTGGGAATCTTTCCCTGTGAAAGTCGAATTATGTTATATGCTGGTGTTCTGCTACCTGTGATAGGTGGCTCTAAAATCCATGTGTGACTGTTTTTCGCAGGTTTTTTATATTTCCACGGTTATCACTTATATTATAACATTCTTTGAAAGCACCCGGTTCATCCTCCCAAACCGATTTATTATCCACATTATTATCAGTATCACTTATGTATTTGCTTTAACTTTCCACTTTGTCTAAACTGCGCCTTAGAGTCTCTGAATAATCTTCACTAAGAAAATTAAGTCGTTATATTTTTATTTGCAAAGAAATAAATGAAACACAATAAATAAACTGTTAGATAGCACCAAAATTTCTCAATCTGTAATGCATATGCGGGGTACTACAGAACCCCAGTCATATCAAAATTGACACAATATAAAATCCAGAAGCTTTGAATAACACAGTCCAGTCACAACAATGCGACTCACTCAAATGAAAAATACATGGAAGCACAATGCGGGCGTACCAACCATTGAGTTGTGCTGGTGTTGGGATGCTGTAGTACGTATGTAAGCAATCGAGGGTTAATTTTAAAAACATGATTACGCTTACAAAATGTCAAACAAACCGATGGGAAAGGGAAATATGAATATTGTTAAGAAAAAGTTGAGCATGGCTGAAATATGAGACACATTTTCTTTGAAAACTGCTGATAACTAACCCAAAACTTCTTACCCAATACCCAGCATGTTTTCAGTGCTCTCACAGCTGACTTATTTTCTCACCCACGACATGAAGTATTAATATATTTTCACCTTCACGTACTTTCCTTAGCTTCATTAAATACAAAAATTTTATAGATTACTTCAACGATTAATGGATTCTCACGTTCTGCATACCTGTACATATTCCAATACATATACATATATACACAATGCTTCACAACATGTGGAACTCACTTAATCGGTGGATGAGGTCGCGAGTTTAACGCAGGCTAAGCAGACCGTTTCTACGTGTATTGTACTGCTAATAAAAGTCTTTCAGACAACAAATCATTGCAGCGATTACATGCACATCTACGAGATAAAGGCTCATTAACAAAAGAAAGACGCTGGCAAACCTGCTATTTTGGAACTGTTAATCTCGAAGCAAGGATTTTGCCACATGTTAAAGGAAATACTGGCACTTGTANTGATTCTTAATACTATCTGCACATGCCATTAAGTACTTCCATTGATACAATATACCGAATTCAAACTTTTGATAATGAAATATCTTTAAATTTTTTTTAATGTACAACGATTTACCATGTTATTGTCGANTTTAAATTTTTTTTAATGTACAACGATTTACCATGTTATTGTCGATTATTAATTATATGCCTGAAATGCAATACTTTTGTGACGGAGCGGGAGCACCCGCAGAAAACCCAACCACTCCATGATAGTGTCGTTCTACTCGTTTAACTTCCATACCACCCTTTAGATCACAAATCAGTCGTACCAAAATCTTTCAATTAGCAGAGTTTTAATTTTGTGTGTACTAATATATAACGCAGTCGCAAAATATTGCGAAAAGGTCAACCATCCCTTGATACATTTCGGAGTATCAAGTATTTAACCGCGAAAATTGTGAGAAATGATAAACAGACAGTTTATTTTATTTCGTTTATATGTGGGATTATTATTTTTTTCTTTTTGCATATAAAACGCCCAACATAAAAAATCAAATAATAACACAGATTACAAACAGCTAAAAACATTCTATTAAAGACTTTACATTCAAAATTTCGTTAATGAATAAATTATACACGGTATCATTTATTATGGGCTCGCAAACATAACTAACATAGCCCAAATATAACTATGACGTTTCGAAATTTGCTGATTATTAAACACATTTATCTTTAAAATATTTCCCCTATAAATGCCCTATAATAAAGCCCGTATAAAACAGGGCAGAATGTGACTTCTGTTAAGTTAATATCTTATCATGTTGAGGTCACTATCCTTTCTGTATTCCCAGAACGAAATACAACCCCTACTATAGTNCTAAGTTAATATCTTATCATGTTGAGGTCACTATCCTTTCTGTATTCCCAGAACGAAATACAACCCCTACTATAGTTCAAAAAAATATGTTGACCAGTGTTAAGGAACATCCTAGATGGTTTTAGAAGTTGTTCAAGTCCAAGTAAATTCAAATCTTGATGACGCAGATCGTAGCGTCAGAAGGTTGCTACAAGCCCGCCATAAACGTAGGAAGGACGGTGATGGTGTCATCGTCCACGGCGAGGGGGGGGNAGTTTAACGCAGGCTAAGCAGACCGTTTCTACGTGGATTGTACTGCTAATAAAAGTCTTTCAGACAACAAATCATTCCAGCGATTACATGCACATCTACGAGATAAAGGCTCATTAACAAAAGAAAGACGCTGGAAAACCTGCTATTTTGGAACTGTTAATCTCGAAGCAAGGATTTTGCCACATGTTAAAGGAAATACTGGCACTTGTACCCGAAGAATAGCAGAAGGGAAAAGCATTAGAAAAATGAGACTTTGGAGAGTTTTACGGCAGAAACCGATTTATAAATACCATGTTCAACAATTACAGGCTTTTAATAAAATTATTTTATTCCACGATTCAACTTTTGTACATGGTTGTTGCATATATGTATATGTGTATATATATAAATTATCCGTCATTGGCCGACGAAACTGGTTACAGTATAAATTGAATCGTCTATTTTCACAATACCCATCACTGTGCTTAAGAAAACCTATGTTTTACTAATCTATCAGGTCACCAATATCCATTCAGCGTCAATGTATGGGCAGGAATTCTTGGTGACAATACAATCGGATCTGATTTTCTTATTGGGAGATCAACAGGTTAACCATACGTAGATTTCCTCAAAAACTATTTGCGTGAACTTTTGGAAGATGTTCCCCTTTTGTTGTTAATGTCACGTGGTTTATACATGAAGGTACACCGCCACATTTTAGCAATTAAGTACGAAATTTCTTGAAAGAAAACATTTCCGTACAAATTGATAGGTCAAGCAGGACATAATTCGTAGCTCGCACATTCTCCAGACAGTATTAGAGTTTAATTCGGGGATCCACGTGTAAAAGATTGTGTATGGAGTACCAATTCTTGACCTTGAGATATTTTGTCAGCGTATCCAATAATGCTACCTTTATCGACTGGTATTTTTTACAGGATACGACAGTCTACGATACGATGACTGAAGGAGTGCATGCAGGCTGAAGTTGGTAATTTTAAACTTCTCGTATAGCGATGTGCGGCACCACATTATATCAGTAATACAATATTTGAGTACAAACAGCATCATTACTCGGAAACATGGTGAAATATGTCATATGCTTGCATGAACTTTTTTCATTGTGTTCATGTATCCTTCACACTGGATACAAACACAATTTTATCAATTCAGGTAGAAGACATCATATCTCAAATACTGTGCGTCAAAGCCTGAAATGTTTTGGACACGCGCATCCTTGGAGAGAAGTGAAGGAAGGTGCGAAATCAAATAGTTTACATGGAGCAGTGGTTCTCAAACTATGGTCTATCACTAGGTCCTGAGTGATTCTTAATACTATCTGCACATGCCATTAAGTACTTCCATTGATACAATATACCGAATTCAAACTTTTGATAATAAAATATATCTTTCAATTTTTTTTAATGTACAACGATTTACCATGTTATTGTCGGTTATTAATTATATGCCTGAAATGCAATACTTTTGTGACGGAGCGGGAGCACCCGCAGAAAACCCAACCACTCCATGATAGTGACGTTCTACTCGTTTTACTTCCATACCATCCTTTAGATCACAAATCAGTCGTACCAAAACCTTTCAATTAGCAGAGTTTTAATTTTGTGTGTACTAATATATAACGCAGTCGCTAAATATTGCGAAAAGGTCAACCATCCCTTGATACAGTTCGGAGTATCAAGTATTTAACCGCGAAAATTGTGAGAAATGATAAACAGACAGTTTATTTTATTTCGTTTATATGTGGGATTATTATTTTTTTCTTTTTGCATATAAAACGCCCAACATAAAAAATAAAATAATAACACAGATTACAAACAGCTAAAAACATTCTATTAAAGACTTTACATTCAAAATTTCGTTAATGAATAAATTATACACGGTATCATTTATTATGGGCTCGCAAACATAACTAACATAGCCCAAATATAACTATGACGTTTGGAAATTTTCTGATTATTAAACACATTTATCTTTAAAATATTTCCCCTATAAATGCCCTATAATAAAGCCCCTATAAAACAGGGCAGAATGTGACTTCTGTTAAGTTAATATCTTATCATGTTGAGGTCACTATCCTTTCTGTATTCCCAGAACGAAATACAACCCCTACTATAGTTCAAAAAAATATGTTGACCAGTGTTAAGGAACATCCTAGATGGTTTTAGAAGTTGTTCAAGTCCAAGTAAATTCAAATCTTGATGACGCAGATCGTAGCGTCAGAAGGTTGCTACAAGCCCGCCATAAACGTAGGAAGGACGGTGATGGTGTCATCGCCCACGGGGAGGGGGGGGGACCTCGAGCCTCGCACCTTCAGTCTTCGCTCGCCTGCCAAGCCGCGCACCCACGACGGCTGCGATGTCCTCGCTGGCAACGTCAAATGGGTCATCCACTAGGTAAGCCTCAGCTTCCTCGTCGATAATCCCATGTAAGACGTATAATTTGCCGTGTAGAATAATTAAATATGATCTACAGTATGTCAGCACTGTCACATCACCTCCCCTCCTTCAAGCGTCAGTGTGGTCGGCCGCGTTCCACAAACAGCGATTTCAGGTGATCAGTCTTAGTCGCTACAGGGTCGGCAGCACAACTCACATACGCTCGTAGATCTTCTGTCGTTCTTGGCCTCACTTCCGAGATTCCTCAATCACACCAAGACGACGTAATTAAAACCGGCTCTTATCAACTGGGTTTTTATACAGCACACTTCCTTATAATACTGATGATTGGGCTAAAACACGATTTCCATTCAATATTCCTTTACGTAATAATAAAATATCTCACATTAATAATTCTTTAAATTCAAAAGGAATTTATTTTTTCACTTATTTTTCTTTAAACTTTAAATGAAATAATTTATATATAGTAAAATATCCATAAATTTAATAATAAAGCACTAGTAACACACAATATTACAAATTAAATAGGGCTGTGGCAGGGCTCTTTGAATTCACTTTACCAAAAAATATTTTAGTATGGCTTATATGAAATTGAAACTTTTTATGTGGAAATTGTATCTCGGATACAAGTAAAGTAATATGTGTTGAAAATCGTACAACTCTGAACGGTCGTGTCCACTGCGGAGATAACTTTGAAATGAAATAATCCATTTTAGAGCTAAGAAAATGAGTTTGGACCATAATCAAATCACCCCTAGGTAAGGTAACATCTTTACGTTGTAAATTCATCTTGTCTTCCATTCTATTGTGATCAACAAGCAAATTTTGCGTAACTTCCTCCCGCAATTTTAACATATCTTTATTAGCTGCATTTTCCACATTTAATAATTGCGTTGACAATGCATTTAAAAGGGAATGTAATCGTTGCCTTTCCAAAAAGACCTCAGATATAATATGCTAATGGATACTATGGATTATATTGTTAAAACACAAATCAAGATAATACAAAAAGGTGTCCTATTATCTCTGTGTTCCGAACTGGAAACAACGCAAGGCCACGTCAATGTTCCGGTTGACAGTTCCTACTAAGTTCGCCTGCAAAACGTAAGGCGACGTATTGATTAACTTCATTCCCCAAGTGAACATTAATTCGCGAAATTCTTGTGACTCAAAATACGACGCATTATCCGTGACTACAAATGCAGGTGACACAAAGACACAAAATAAATTATGAAAAATTACCTCACAATTTTCAACAACTTTTATTGTATGCAATGGAAAAAAAACAACAGAATTTGCTAAAAATATGGATCGCTACCAACACGTAGACATAATCAGAATTACTACGTGCTAAAGGTCCCATAACGTCCAGGTAAACCATTTCCCATATAAACTTTGTGGGAGACCCGGAATATTTTCATTCCTGCTTTTGATTTTTCGACTGGCCTTGTTGGCACGCCCTACATTCCCTTACGCCTGTCTCAACGTCTTTTGGCATACCAGGCCACGTAAAAATCTCAGTTATACATGAAATTGTTTTATCTCGGCCTACATGTCATCGGAAAAAGGACCCACGGTAATATTTATACACCATCGGTCTTAACTTACCCGGTACAGACACACGAAATTTGACCTTTTTGGACCATTTCCCAATAAACACTTTTTAAACTACGTAACTAGAGTGACCTAAATGTGACATTATTTGCTGACATTCTACATCACTTTTCTGGTGTCTTTTAATGTCTACAAAAACATCAGGAAATTTTTGCCACGCATTTAAAATTTATGTGGACTCAACATCATCTGGTGCTATTTCTTATATTGCGTTAATTTTCTGTGGTTCATACGGATCACCTAGTTTCACCTCAAACGCATCGCTGGAAAACATACGTGATAGCGCATCAGCTACAGAACTATCTTTGCCCTTGATATATTAAATTTCGAATTTAAAGCGATACAGTCTTACTAGCCACCGCGGCAGCCGTCCAACTGGTTTATTACATTTCAAAATCCAGCTTTAAGCTTGGTTGTCCATAAACAACTCGAACGACGCGTGGTCTAAATAATCAGAACAATGCTCCATTCTCCATATACAATCTAGACATTCTTTATCACAGATGGTGTATTTCCGCTCTGTAGATGCCAACAGTTTGCTGGCGTACGCCACGGGAACAAAATAACCTTCTTTCTTCTGGCTAAGCACCGTCCTACAAACAGAACTTGCACCGCAATGAAGATAAAATTTCTAATACAAATTCGACAATTGCAACACTGGCAGTTGTCCCAAACTGTCTTTTAACGTTTTAAACGATTTTTTCTGTTCATCGCCCCACACAAAATCAGTAGTTTCCCATTACAATAGATTTAGAGGCTTTGTAACATTAGAAAAATTTGGTATACATTTCCCGTAAAAGCTGCCATGCGTAAAAAAAACACACCACCTCGCACGTTTTTAGGAACAGGAAAATGTATAATAGCTGTAATTTTCTCTGGGTCAGTACGAACGAAACTGACCATCAGAAA
The DNA here is from genome assembly GCA_002778355.1 of Clitarchus hookeri. Taxonomy (NCBI): domain Eukaryota; kingdom Metazoa; phylum Arthropoda; class Insecta; order Phasmatodea; family Phasmatidae; genus Clitarchus; species Clitarchus hookeri. The sequence goes on along the minus strand of NQII01001852.1, from coordinate 395,237 downwards.
TAATCAATCGTAAATACCTGACATGCTGTTCTGCCCAACTTATTTTGTTAGGGTTAACTCTTAACCCAGCTTCTTCCAAAGCCAATAACATTGTACGTAAAGTGAGCAAAAAAAGTATTTGAACACGTAATATGTATGTGATATATTTATAAAGCTATTTATTCCACAAACCATAATAATTGTATACAAATAATGTGTGAAAAACAATGTTAAAAAATTAAATAAAAATGAAAAATGTATTACTGGATATCATGTACAAATTAAAATTGTAAAATCAGGGGGCAAACAAGTGATAAAACAGATAAAACCATTNGTATTACTGGATATCATGTACAAATTAAAATTGTAAAATCAGGGGGCAAACAAGTGATAAAACAGATAAAACCATTAGAGGATTATCTCCAAACAAATCCAGGTTAAGCACTTGCGCACCCCTAATAAGGAATCGAGTGTTCTTTGTCTACCTCAGTGTGTCACTTTTTAGTGTTATGTTCACATGAGTGAGTGATGGCACCAAAAAATTGGGAACTGTCTTCTGAAACCCGTCATTACGTTGATTTTTTGAGACATGAAGGCAAATCAGTACGTGAAATTGTGCGAAGATTAAAACTACATCCGTNCGTCATTACGTTGATTTTTTGAGACATGAAGGCAAATCAGTACGTGAAATTGTGCGAAGATTAAAACTACATCCGTCTACAGTATTTTATGTGATAAAAAAAAAAGAAGAGACAGGATCAACAAACAACAAGCCACGTTCTGGGCGACCAAAGATTCTCCAGACTTGACAAGTGAGGTTTCTCTGTAGAGAAATCCAAAAGAACCCCTTCTGTACCAGCAGTTCATTGGCCCAAGAACTTGTGACATCTTCTGGTGTGGCTGTTATCCCCAAACGGTAAGAAATAATTTACATGGAGCTGGGCTTAGGGGACAGGTTAAATCAAAAGTCATTATTTGTAGCACTTGAATCGAAGTTGTGCCCATGTGGCAGATCTGTGTTACGTTGTCATTTTACACCTAACGGGCAGAGCCATGTTTATGTGGCAGTTAGACTACTCGTCTCCCAACTAGACGAACTGGGTTCGATTCTCGGCGGGGACGCTCTCGGATTTTCGCATCGGGAATCGCACTGGACGATGCTGCCGGTGGGCGCGTTTTATCGGGCATCTCCCATTTCCCCCGCTCATTGCATTCCGGCGCTGCTCCATACTCACTTCACTTAAACACCCTCATCGGCTGTGAAGAGCTTGGTGCTAGGAGTCACCCACATATTTCCACTCCACTCCACTGCACCTCGCGTTCCGTGCTACAAGACAGTTTGGGAACCACTGATATAGGCGGATGAACGTTCTGGGCGAGGTGGAGATTGCCAGGTCACAGTTGCCGCTGAAGGGGAGAGTTGGTGTGTGTAACACGCTGCCATAGATGTGATCTTGGCCGGTCGATTGCCGCGACAACGCTTCTCTCAGGCGTCTGATAGAGGCAGCCAGCTGGCTCCAGCTGCATGCGGTAGGTCGTGCGGTGACGTGCGCAGGGTAGCACTAGGGCTATCGACTATACTCCGTGCCACCTATCTGCGAGGGCTATCGACTATGCTCCGCGCCACATAACTGAGAGGGCTATCGACTATACTCCGTGCCACCTATCTGCGAGGGCTATCGACTATACTCCGCGCCACATATCTGAGAGGGCTATCGACTATACTCCGTGCCACCTATCTGCGATCCTGACTGTTACAATCAGTCCTATCATGTAACAATATCTTGTTGCATGGGTATGGAGGAAGACCAGATACACTCTAAAGTAATTATATTCAAAATTTCTGTGCTGCACACTATATAAATGTTTTTTTTTTAATGTTTTGTTTACAGTAACACAATAGAGCTTTAATTTTAGGTTATAGAAAGATACGTTTTCTGTTTACAATTCTTTTTCTTTATACATGTTTCTATTATGTCTTATTACCGTCATTTAAGACGCTTTCTTTAAGAATAAAGATAAATTACTTTAAACAAAAAATAACGGTTTGGCGTTATTAAAGTTTTTCTGCCGTACAATGCACTTTTCAGTACATATATGTTGTCCCGATACGGGCGTTCATAAACCAATGTGTGTTGCAGTTACAAAATTGCAACTGAGGAAATGTACAGACGTCCTGCAGTTTNACAATCAGTCCTATCATGTAACAATATCTTGTTGCATGGGAGGAAGACCAGATACACTCTAAAGTAATTATATTCAAAATTTCTGTGCTGCACACTATATCAATTTTTTTTTTAATGTTTTCTTTACAGTAACCCAATAGAGCTTTAATTTTAGGTTATAGAAAGATACGTTTTCTGTTTACAATTCTTTTTCTTTATACATGTTTCTATTATGTCTTATTACCGTCATTTAAGACGCTTTCTTTAAGAATAAAGATAAATTACTTTAAACAAAAAATAACGGTTTGGCGTTATTAAAGTTTTTCTGCCGTACAATGCACTTTTCAGTACATATATGTTGTCCCGATACGGGCGTTCATAAACCAATGTGTGTTGCAGTTACAAAATTGCAACTGAGGAAATGTACAGACGTCCTGCAGTTTTTAATGCCATTCTGAAGTATAGTTATCCTCCCAATCAGTAACCTCTATTTCTACCATGAGGTAAAACCATATTCTGGCGTATGTTACTGCCTGACATAATTTCGTATCAAAAATAACCTGAGCACAAACAGTTATAGTGGTGGTATGGTGAAGGCCGTTAGGCTAGTGACACAGGTGAATATAAATTTGAAAGATTTTTTCGTTCTCTCTTATTTAACAACCGAGGTTGTTTTTTCAGAGAAGAAATTTTGTGTACAGTGTAACTGACATTACTACAAATATGTCTGCTGATCTATTGTAACGACAATGAGAGGTTATCACGGTCCAGGTTATGTAGATCAATCAAAATTTATGTTTTTGGCAAGCCTACTCTGCAGCGGGTTCTATTGAAAAAAAATTTCTTCTTTGCTGTAACAAATCATGTGTTCCAGCAAAGCAAGGGTTTTTACAGTGTGGCCTGAAATGGCAGAGCGGAATTCTTCCTACTAACGGATCGGTAAATATAAACTTCTTTACTAAGTTCAGTACCACGAAGATACTCTAGTTTCCAATACAATGTACCTATGAAATAACCGTAAAGATATCCAGTGTTAGTAGCGAAATAAGCGACGACAATGGCGTACTCTCGTCTACAGAAGTGGATAGCTTTGAAAACNTTGCAAGCCTACTCTGCAGCGGGTTCTATTGAAAAAAAAATATTCTTCTTTACTGTAACAAATCATGTGTTTCAGCAAAGCAAGGGTTTTTACAGTGTGGCCTGAAATGGCAGAGCGGAATTCTTCCTACTAACGGATCGGTAAATATAAACTTCTTTACTAAGTTCAGTACCACGAAGATACTCTAGTTTCCAATACAATGTACCTATGAAATAACCGTAAAGATATCCAGTGTTAGTAGCGAAATAAGCGACGACAATGGCGTACTCTCGTCTACAGAAGTGGATAGCTTTGAAAACAATAAGAGGTATGAGCGGAGAGTGGTCGCCAAGGACAATGTTTTCTGTTATTCTTTGCGTAGTGGGGAAGGCTGTATTATCCCCTCGGTTACAACCTCGTCTCCCGCTCATTCTAAATGCTTCCAGAAATCGTCAGTTCTGCCCCCCTCTTTTTGTTGTTTCTCAAGCTCGCTGATATCTGGCGCTGAGTATAGCCTTACACAGCTGGACCTCACAGTATACAGTATTATTCGACAAAGATGTTCACACGATAAATCTTCCAAACCGCTGAAGGTATCGTATTTTTATTTCGAAGTCGCAAATGGCACTACGGGTCTCAGAAGACACCGTCTATGGGCCAATTTTGTCAACACGGTGTGTATTCTCTTGTTAACTAACACACAGCTAGCCTAACCCCTTGCTAAGATACGAACTATGTTGTATCACCATATTTATTTCTTTGGTTAGGTATCAGAGTGTTAAGAGGTTTGGTAGTTTATTTATGTTTATGTTGGCAAGGAAAGTACTGGAAATACAGTGGTTTATACTGAAAACTTGGACGACGTTGGCAACAGCGCAATGTTTATTTACTATTTATTCGTGGTACTTACAAAATGTATGAAGACAAACACTTTGATTTGCACGAAGTCAAATATTTATAAGTGTTATGTAGATGCCCTAGAAACGACAGAATGTAATTTGAAATGAGCATTTTTTGTTGTGGTTTGTAAGAATTCCTTTCTGTATTACCTATGTTTCAAAATGGCATTAACGATCTCGCGTTATNAGTTTTGTCAACACTGTGTGTATTCTCTTGTTAACTAACACACAGCTAGCCTAACCCCTTGCTAAGATACGAACTATGTTGTATCACCATATTTATTTTCTTTGGTTAGGTATCAGAGTGTTAAGAGGTTTGGTAGTTCATTTATGTTTATGTTGGCAAGGCAAGTACTGGAAATACAGTGGTTTATACTGAAAACTTGGACGACGTTGGCAAGAGTGCAATGTTTATTTACTATTTATTCGTGGTATTTACAAAATGTATGAAGACAAACACTTTGATTTGCACGAAGTAAAATATTTATAAGTGTTCATGTAGATGCCCTAGAAACGACAGAATGTAATTTGAAATGAGCATTTTTTGTTGTGGTTTGTAAGAATTCCTTTCTGTATTACCTATGTTTCAAAATGGCATTAACGATCTCGCGTTATTGCTATTTCATTCACGATTTTCAATTATATAATTTTTCCCATGTGATATCGCGCTCTAATTATTTACAGGCTGATTCTCGTCGTAAAAATGCCTCGATATAATTTAAGGAAATTTTAATCTGAAATGATGGACACATTTTGTTGTAAACAGTGCCAAATGTAGTACATATGTTCAATAAACTTTCCAGATTCTACACACGAATTGTGAATTTCCTTCGTCAGGTGGGACATATTCAAAATAAAACACACTGACACAGTTTGCTTTCTTTCTCTGTAAACAAATCCCCTATCTTTAAAACAATAAATCTATTCACGTCAATAGCAACAGCAATAAATATTACTTCGTTAAAACAACGTTTCAGTAGAAGCCATTATTACTAACACTCACGAGACGCAAAGTCGTCCGTTTGACTTGTTTTCATGCTCGCTAACCTCCGGGATAGATGCTTAGCAGGCCATCCCAAGGCAGGATAACAAAGCCAGAGAATAAATCTCTGGATAGCTGTAACATGAGCTCGCACAACCCATGTTAAGTCTAACTGGTTACTAAGTTTTATGCCGAGCGCTAACCCTTCTTAATGCAACTGTCCCTATGCCTGTTCCGAGATTTAAGTAATAAGATAACGATATCGACTTTGATTTTGACGTGACAACGTCTTAAATTAGGTTGCGGCTGGGAGTCACTTATGAAAAAGTGTAACGCTCGGTAACGTTACGATGAGTCACCGANACATGAGCTCGCACAACCCATGTTAAGTCTAACTGGTTACTAAGTTTTATGCCGAGCGCTAACCCTTCTTAATGCAACTGTCCCTATGCCTGTTCCGAGATTTAAGTAATAAGATAACGATATCGACTTTGATTTTTTAAATGGGCAATTATACTCTTTTCCCCAAATAACATAACATGTTATCAAGTGGCGAGTTCAGTGACGTGATTATTTTGAAAATCCCACCAGCAATTCTTGAGATATAAGGGAGTGTTCATAGGCGTGTGCATTTGATTGTAGTTTTGGCATGGTACGTTGCACCATCCGCTGGGAGAGGTTTCTATGGTGTGGACTGTGAAACTGACACGACTGCTTGGTGAAATAATTGTAATCGAGCTAAGAACATCAAATTAACACAGGTTTTGTTTGACTGTAACATCAACAACACCGACAAACAACATTTTGCATGCGTTCGATACCTGTGTTATTGTATCACCAGCGCGTGTCTCTCCTGTGCAGGAACACTCCGTTGCACATCCCAGCGGATGACGCAACATACCCCGCCATAGCTACAGTCAAATGTACGTATGCACCTATGTACATCCCCTTTATCTCAGAAAGTTCTGGTCGGGTTTCCAAATAATCACGTCACTGACATCGCCGCTTAATAACGTGTTATGCTATTGGGAGTAATAAGTATATTCACATTTAAAAACAATCACAGTTGATATCGATCATTCAGTTCTTAATTACACATAGCGGAACAAACAATGACGCTGTGTTATAAATCCCATAGTACCATTTGCGAATTATAAATCAAAATTTCGATATCTTCAGCGGTTGGGAAAATATTTGCGTAGAACATATTAGCTGAATAAATCTGTATAATGCAGAGAAATGAAATGCACTGGAGAGGTTTTGGCCTTTGATTTAGATTGTTTAATGACAAAAAATCATTCATTTTATATTTGCACCGAACATTGTTCCGCTTGTATGCAATGTGTGTGATGCCATTTACAGCGAATAAAAAAAATTACACATTTTATTTGTTGAATTATTTTATTTTAATCCCAAAATGCTTACGTTGTGATGCAGACATAATAATAAATACTATGTTGTACAAAAAAAACTAGCGGCACAGCCTGGCTTCGCCCGGGTAAAATTTAGTTTTTACAGCGATACACTAATAAATAAATTTCGAAAAGACAATTAAAATTATATATGATAGCAAATTAAAAAACTACAATCATATATAACATACATAAATACATACACGTCACGCCTGTCTCTCAGGGGTAGGCAGAGATTATGGACCCCAATTTACCACGATCCTGACAAACCTCCCTCCTTTACTTTATCCACATTCATACATCTATTATATATAAAAATTTTATATGACAGTGGTTTACAAAATTTATTTGTATACAACATTAATCGTGTTGCCTCCGACCGCCAGCACAAAAAGATTTCTGTTTGACGTGACACGCGAAAGGGCTACGTATAGTTGTCCGTGTGAAAAACATGCTCCACTCAAATCCACTCCACCAGCCACATTAAGTGTTTGGTCCTGTGCCTTATTTATGGTCATACCAAAACTAACTCTTGTTGGAAATTGGAATCTTTTAAAATTAAAAGTTAAATCAAAGGGAATCATTAGTATTCTAGGTATTAAAAAAGTTTCTCCAGTACCGCAGCCAGTTAGAATAGTACCTTCAGTGNTTGCGTAGAACATATTAGCTGAATAAATCTGTATAATGCAGAGAAATGAAATGCACTGGAGAGGTTTTGGCCTTTGCTTTAGATTGTTTAATGACAAAAAATCATTCATTTTATATTTGCACCGAACATTGTTCCGCTTGTACGCAATGTGTGTGATGCCATTTACAGCGAATAAAAAAAATTACACATTTTATTTGTTGAATTATTTTATTTTAATCNTGCAATGTGTGTGATGCCATTTACAGCGAATAAAAAAAATTACACATTTTATTTGTTGAATTATTTTATTTTAATCCCAAAATGCTTACGTTGTGATGCAGACATAATAATAAATACTATGTTGTACAAAAAAAACTAGCGGCACAGCCTGGCTTCGCCCGGGTAAAATTTAGTTTTTACAGCGATACACTAATAAATAAATNCAAAAAAAACTAGCGGCACAGCCTGGCTTCGCCCGGGTAAAATTTAGTTTTTACAGCGATACACTAATAAATAAATATTGAAAAGACAATTAAAATTATATATGATAGCAAATTAAAAAACTACAATCATATATAACATACATAAATACATACACGTCACGCCTGTCTCTCAGGGGTAGGCAGAGATTATGGACCCCAATTTACCACGATCCTGACAAACCTCCCTCCTTTACTTTATCCACATTCATACATCTATTATATATAAAAATTTTATATGACAGTGGTTNCAAAAAAAACTAGCGGCACAGCCTGGCTTCGCCCGGGTAAAATTTAGTTTTTACAGCGATACACTAATAAATAAATTTCGAAAAGACAATTAAAATTATATATGATAGCAAATTAAAAAACTACAATCATATATAACATACATAAATACATACACGTCACGCCTGTCTCTCAGGGGTAGGCAGAGATTATGGACCCTAATTTACCACGATGCTGACAAACCTCCCTCCTTTACTTTATCCACATTCATACATCTATTATATATAAAAATTTTATATGACAGTGGTTTACAAAATTTATTTGTATACAACATTAATCGTGTTGCCTCCGACCGCCAGCACAAAAAGATTTCTGTTTGACGTGACACGCGAAAGGGCTACGTATAGTTGTCCGTGTGAAAAACATGCTCCACTCAAATCCACTCCACCAGCCACATTAAGTGTTTGGTCCTGTGCCTTATTAATGGTCATACCAAAACTAACTCTTGTTGGAAATTGGAATCTTTTAAAATTAAAAGGTAAATCCAAGGGAATCATTAGTATTCTAGGTATTAAAAAAGTTTCTCCAGTACCGCAGCCAGTTAGAATAGTACCTTCAGTGGGATAACTTTTTAAACTTTTTATTTGTAATAGAGACCCGCTGCCTCCACCCGCGTATAGGTCCGTGCGCGCGTGTCTCGATTTTAGAAATTACTTTTTCACACAACTTTTCATAACTTTTAAAATATTGGCGATTATTGTATGTTGTAAAGGACATTTCTTATCTACATTTAACAGTTTTAATTATGAATAACTTAATTTTGATAAAGATTAAGTTCATTATGGTTAGAAAAGAAAGGGAGTTTTACGTTTGTTTTTACTGCATAAATTAAATTGTAAATACGCGTATTACTAGTTATATTTTCAAGATAAATTACGCTGCCAACGAGTTTTTTTGTAGGACATTAAATTTTACATAATTATTTTCTACATAATTTTTTTATATATCTAAAGGATTAGGCAGCGTATTCCACGAGAGCGCGCTGGCGGACAACATTTTTCCCGACTTGATTCACTAACACCGTTAAAGCTCAGCTCGTATCAGTGCTAGGACAATTTTCAGAACACACAAACCTTCCTTAATATGTGAAGATTATAACAGTANATGTTGTAAAGGACATTTCTTATCTACATTTAACAGTTTTAATTATGAATAACTTAATTTTGATAAAGATTAAGTTAATTATGGTTAGAAAAGAAAGGGAGTTATACGTTTGTTTTTACTGCATAAATTAAATTGTAAATACGCCTATTACTACTTATATTTTCAAGATAAATTACGCTGCCAACGAGTTTTTTTGTAGAACATTAAATTTTACATAATTATTTTCTACATAATTTTTTTATATATCTAAAGGATTAGGCAGCGTATTCCACGAGAGCGCGCTGGCGGACAACATTTTTCCCGACTTGATTCACTAACACCGTTAATGCTCAGCTCGTATCAGTGCTAGGACAATTTTCAGAACACACAAACCTTCCTTAATATGTGAAGATTATAACAGTANAGCTCAGCTCGTATCAGTGCTAGGACAATTTTCAGAACACACAAACCTTCCTTAATATGTGAAGATTATAACAGTAAAACCCGCATCGTAATCCGTTACGTGGTTCTCGAGATTAGTACAGTCATACAGACAGAGAGACACGCGCCAGGGACTTCCTTTTATACAATGTAGTCATGACCTACTAGCATCCCATACAAATTAAAAAAATTAAATACAAAAACATTTTTTCTTTATTTTAACATTTTTATTAAACGCGCTAAACATCATTTTGTGATTAAATACAACGGTAACCCAAATTAATATGCCAATTTCCGTGAGGTGATTTCTAATGGAAAAATAAGGTGGGGTTTACAGTGATAAACACCATCGTGTGGTGAATATTCAGGGAGGTATGCTGTATAGAAAATCAAAGTTTGAAATGCACGAAAGTAAAAATATCAGAACGTGCTTGAGATGGAGTGACAAAAAATTGGAATCTTGTTTCTCGTTAGTGTTCACCTATTTGACTAACGTATAACAAGTAACGTGACTTTTAATTTTCTAGGTGGTGTACCAGCTAAAAATTATAATAAAAATGTAAAGTTCACAGACTTCGGAGAAGGAAAAAGTTGTATGAACAAACGGCAACGAGTAACGACTTGGCCAAGAAACCATCCTGGCATTCACCTGGAATGATTTAAAAAAAATTAATTCGGGTGAACGAGTCGAGAATCGAACCCTGGTCCCCTTGAACATAGGTCTCCCCTGCTGTTGAATTTTGTGTGCAGATATCTTCTGTATTTATTATCGTATGAATTAAATTTTGCGTGTGTAAGGAATGAAAAATTCTGCTAAGTG
>NQII01001852.1:360355-384809 GCA_002778355.1 Clitarchus hookeri | reverse complement strand
ACACACACACACACACACACACCACAACCCACACCAGGACTCGCCACATACCTCCTTCATCCTCCTGCGAAACAAAGTTCTCCGGTGGTCAGTCCGCTAGGGCAAAGTCCAATTCAACACCTGGTGCAGCAAAGATGGACGTGTGCGCGAGCTCAGATTACGTCTGCGCGTGTCTCTCGTTTACTTCTGTAATGGGACTCGTGACCACGACTTTAAGTACGCTCTTAATAGTTTTTAATGCGTCTATCAATCTCACCTGCAATTGGGAATTTCGGGCTGTGTGTGTAGGTGTAGTTGGTTGTGTATACGTGTGAGTGTGTTTGACGAATGAGGAAGTGGAGAATGACGGTCCCCTCCCCCTTCTTATTTCTTAGTTTCACATAATGGCAATGTATCTGTGGTTTCAATAGAATTGATAAAATATTTCATATTTTGATTTTTATAATAAAAAATGCAGCCAGAATTTAGGGCAAAAAAAAANCAATAGAATTGATAAAATATTTCATATTTTGATTTTTATAATAAAAAATGCAGCCAGAATTTAGGGCAAAAAAAAAAGGAAGATAGAATTGATTACCTTCATTCTAAAGGAACTGTAAAAATGTCATGGTTTTCGTAATGAATTGGCTGCTATATGCTCTTTTTTTTTGCAGTGGTAAAGTCTTTCCTTATATGACTCTATGAGATTGAAGGGTGGTGAATGAGTACTCTATGCTTGTTCCTTTGCTGGAATNAAAGTCTTTCCTTATATGACTCTATGAGATTGAAGGGTGGTGAATGAGTACTCTATGCTTGTTCCTTTGCTGGAATTCAAATTGTGGTATAAATCTGCATGGTGGATTCTCATCTCGGGAATAAATATATGTTTTAGTTCGCGTAATACATAAAGAGTGGAACACTATTGACTGCTGCTGGCGTAGAGGCCACACACATATACATACTCATATTCGATAGTAGATTTTAAATCGACTGAAGTCACGTAGCAGTGTGTTTGTGACTTTAGTCGGCGATGAAAGGAGGTTTGAAAAGGGCCGAGGATCGGATATATCTCTTGGAGCGAGCGCACGGGAATGAATGAACTGAAAAATTTTGTTTCCCGGAGGTAACAGTTTTTTTTTTTTTGTGATTTTGTGCCTGTGGGGGAAGTACAATTACGCTAACGTCTCCTCACGGTATATAAATTTTTTCCTGCCAAACTTACTATACGTGCATTATTTATGCGTATAAATAGTTTTATAAGCTGACAATGGGTGCTAGAGAATTCGCTGCACGTGGAGTAACGATATGGGTATTTTTTTCCCCGCTGCCTATAATTCCTAATGTACTCATTTTCAACTAGGGAGGGAATGTTTTGATTGATGAGCGTCTATGCTGGGCGAGGGGGGATGCACTGGCTACTTCCCTGTGCATATCGCATACCGCGGGGTTAGCGAAAAGTTTCTAACTCTTTTTATTATTCCAATTATAATAACTATACAGAAAGCTGCATAACGCATCCATACACGGCACGTAATTTTTTTCCAACATGAATTTTAAACAAAGATTTAGCTGAGGNGAAAGCTGCATAACGCATCCATACACGGCACGTAATTTTTTTCCAACATGAATTTTAAACAAAGATTTAGCTGAGGCGGGAAGGCATGTTTTTAGAGAGGAAGTGGCACTCGGTGATTGATTTTTCGCTAACATGTACACAGAAACACGCTGCTTTACGTTTCTTTCTCCTGAAGTATATTTACAGTACGAGGTTTTACAGGATTTTCGATATCTTGCCTTTCGATTCAAATGCCTTTCCTTCGTTGAATAAGATCGGATTTGCATTGCTGCGTTCGNGAAAGCTGCATAACGCATCCATACACGGCACGTAATTTTTTTCCAACATGAATTTTAAACAAAGATTTAGCTGAGGTGGGAAAGCATGTTTTTAGAGAGGAAGTGGCACTCGGTGATTGATTTTTCGCTAACACGCTGCTTTACGTTTCTTTCTCCTGAAGTATATTTACAGTACGAGGTTTTGCAGTATTTTCGATATCTTGCCTTTCGATTCAAATGCCTTTCCTTCGTTGAATAAGATCGGATTTGCNAAACACGCTGCTTTACGTTTCTTTCTCCTGAAGTATATTTACAGTACGAGGTTTTGCAGTATTTTCGATATCTTGCCTTTCGATTCAAATGCCTTTCCTTCGTTGAATAAGATCGGATTTGCATTGCTGCGTTCGAGCCATTCATTAAATTTTAATAGTAGCGTGTTTATGAGGAGAGCCAACAGTTATGTTTTGCCCCATTCCGCTAAAAAATGTGCAAACGTCCTTCGAATATTCACTCCCACTGTGGAGGCATAGGTATTTATACTGTGTTGAAATGCAGTTTGGACGTCCACGAAACCATTATTATTAACCAACCCAGACCCCACGATTCTTGGACGTGATGGTCGCTGGCACGATGGTGCATACTCATCCCAAACCCTTTGTTTTGTGGGAAGTACACTCGCACTCTGCTGTAAAGCAGACAGTAGNTGGACGTCCACGAAACCATTATTATTAACCAACCCAGACCCCACGATTCTTGGACGTGATGGTCGCTGGCACGATGGCGCATACTCATCCCAAACCCTTTGTTTTGTGGGAAGTACACTCGTGCGCTGCGACGAAGGAGACTAGACGACGGATTTTGGCAGGCGAAGGCCCGCCAGCTACGAAAGGCCTTCTGCATGCCTCTGCAAGTTATCGCGCCTAGCATATGCCATGCCACACTTTCCTCACTTATATGCCACTCTCTCTGCATTATTAGAACATCCTTTCTTTTCGTGCTTTAAGCACATTCGGTGAATGCAAACGAATTATTACAGTAGCGGCACAGGTTCTGAGGTAACGTAATTGCAAGTTAGATCGATGGTAAATATATGCATTTAAATAAACGAAATTCTAGTGCCGAATTTTATGAGGTTGCATATTCTTCCAGAGACTATTTGGCCTGAACTGATACTCCAAATTTTAGCAGATTTTTAATTTCGCGGAAATATATATGTGTATTACGTGCACGTTTAATAATATCCTACGATATGACGGAATTAAATATCTCAACTTACCAGTGAAAATGCTAAAAGACGGGGGGCGAAAGAGCGATCTGTCACCTCTGGTATTAGACGAGAAACTGTGCCGAGGGTCGACATTGTTCTCATGAAATACTTTTCCCATTATAGCATGCTCTGGCGGACAAAGCTGAAAACAACAGCATCGATGATAAGGGATTAAGCGATGGTGAATATTTGGTTGTACTAAAGTGGTGGGGTGAGGGGTAACATAATAAATACACAATTTCAATGGTAATTTAATAAGCATTAAAATGAAAAAAGTTTTTAGTCGGTCTTAAGTAAAGATCTTAATATAAAGAAATATCCATTTAATGATGTATGCTTGTAGTTATACCATTGAAAGGAAAATCATTATTTTTTAAATAGAAATAAAAAATTACAGGTTTTCCTATGACTATAAATATGAGTGGTGACAGCTCACTTTGCGGCTAAATTGTCAAAATGTGCGGGTACTGGCTGCTCGCCTGGCCGTGAAATCAAGAATGTAATGCCACCTTTTTCCTGAAAATAGAATCGAACATGGAGGGTGCCTACAGCATCACCAATACTTTAAGTAACATAAATAACATAATTAAATATGGCTGCCGCCTGGTGGCTAAATCGACAACTCGCCTAGTAGATAAATTAATACACTAACGTCACCTAGGTGAGGAAAACATATTATTTCCAAAATGAGAGTCGAAATAATGAGAGAGACAAACTCTAGTAATATATGAAGAAATACCAATGATAAAAACCAGGATGGCAGATGGTGGCCTTGACGCCTACCAAGATTGCAAACTGCACCGGCCAAGATGGTGGACTGCAATAACCAAGACGGTGGGTTTCACCTTCTATGATGGCGGATGGTTGCACCTATTAAGATGGTGGTCGGAAACAAGATGGCTGACTTAAACGACTAAGATATCAGACTGCACCGACCAAGATGGGGGACTGCACTTACCAAGATGGTAGACGATGGCTTTGATGCCTACCCATATGGTGGACTGCAGCTACCAAGATGGCGGCTAGAGTATGGCCAGAGAAGGGTGTGGGGGACCTCTAGATATTTAAGTTTTTTTAAATAAAATGTTAAAATTAATTTTTATTTAATAATTTTTATATATTTTTTTATAAATGTTCTGAATTTTTTTTTTTGGAATTGTTTGGTATTTTTCGGTTTCCTAGGTCAAAGATCACCAGGGTCAAGTTCTAAGGTCAAGTTCCCCTCGTTCCATCATGGCCGCTGGCCGACCGAAATGACAGCACGAATAGCTCCGATGCTCCGGTCCCAGATCCCGAAATGCCGAAATCCCCACAATCCCTCTACTGTCCTTCACCAATCAGCCCCTCAAGACTGACTTGCCAGATGGCAGTGCGACCATTAGGTACTATTCTACAATGTACAATAGCCAATCATAGCCATTACTGTGTTTCCACATATTCGCGCTGCCAATGACCGACCGGGTGCACTTGTAAAAGGAATCGCCAAGTCATTTTGCTTCCGTATATGTAAGGTAACTACTCTGTGGTATAGCTTGGTTCAGCCGTCTTTTCTAGGTGCGTTATCCCGTTGTTCATTACAACAGTCTGCAAATTCTGGTATTTAACTTAGAGACATTTATGGTATACCGGTGCTCGGAAACTTATTGCCCAAACTGCAGCAGCAGTTTATTTCGACCAATCGTATTACATAAGCCCTTTGCACTTATATCCGGAATATAAATTTTATAGCATCTAGGCTTTTATTGATAATCACTTTTGCGATGGAGATGCGAGCCACATTCGGTATGAATATTGTTTTGACAGGAAAACGAGATTCTTAATCGATTAGAGAGTTGTTTGAGTGTTGGTTACAGTAGCAGGATCTCTCAAAGTTACGATAGGTCTTGACCTATGCTAAAAGACTCGTATCCTGTTAACCTCCCAATGTACGTGTTGAATATGGCACACGCCTTACATCGTTTCGATAACTACGATCGAATTGTCTGGCAGATACAATTTTATCTAAGTGGTGACATGTTATTATTGACCTACACAAATGAAGGGGTAGAAAATAATACAGTAAATTTAAAAACTTACCTCGAAAACCGATGGTTCATGTAGGATCATATTTATTTGTTACTAGCTCGTCTTATCGCAGTTTGATGCAACATAAGTATTAATTTTAGTTACTATCATGTAAATTTGTTTAAAATCTAGGATGAAATTAGGAATAGACTAGTATCATACATATTTCAATGTTAATGAGTACATTTTTTCCTTGAAGCAACTCTCCACGAATTCCATGGAACTATCTGTAAAATCTCTCAATGACTTTCGTTGTTTGTGCAGCTAATGAAGTGTTTTGGAGGAAAATTATATAAGTTCAGTAGTGTTAGAGTTGTGAAAAGACTTATATTAAAAATAAAAAAAATTCTGGATCGAGATTTTAACAATGCATCAAAATACCACAACCCTACTACCGAAACCCTGCTCTCATAACGACACGACTACCAAGCACATCTTGCTATAACTGCAGAATTGCACTAAATTATATTTTCTATGTTTCCTGTTACTATACACATTTCTAATTATTGTCGTTTCTTGTAGGTTTTCGTATCAGTTTTATAATTTGACGACACAGTAGAGAGAATAATTCCTCAGCAGAATATGTAGAACAAATTGGGAAATATTAAAAATTTTATAAGCACATTTATGTTTCACTTTCCGTTAGTATCGCCTTAAGTAGGCCTGCCATACACATTAATTAACAAATATATTCTAGCAACGCACGTGCTCTTCGGCAAAACCATTTCAGTTAAAACCTAGTTGCTAACTGCCGATAGCTGGAAACGTGCTTTGCATATTTAGCCTCGCACACAGGGCTCAGAAAATCATCGAACTCTCAAAATCCTTGCGAAAGAGGGACACACAAACTTCGTTAATGAATTCAAGGTTCGTTTGCGAGATATTAAAGAGATAGTCCCCGCTTATAAGCGAGGAGTTGGCGGGACCGGAAACGGAGTGTTTAAAAATGTCATCCTTAATTTTATTTGAAGTACTACGCCTGGGGAACGAGGGGTCTAGATAAGTTGCATAGGTCATAGGCGAGCGACACGATTTGCGATATGCTGCTCTACACTGTTGGACAATACAGTTTTTGCGATATTTCACAAATATGGTTTCCTGGCCGATATATCGCCATATCGCACAGTCCTCTCGCCTAGAAGCGCTGATTGGCGGATGGCCTCCGAAAATGTGTCACTACGGCGTCTGCTGCATCCTGCTAAGTAGTGCGGTAGCAGCTCGAAACGCACGCGGCAGTTTAGATTCTGTAACATATGGTTATTCTGTGCTATAGTCAATTCACGGTTACTTCAAATTTTTCTCAAGCCCTGCTAAAGTTCAATTTCCAGGACATTCCTCCGCTTTATGCAAATGCAAACAAAGCTCTACCAAGTATAGCAAATCGCATCAAAGTGACAGCGCATAACATCCGTAGGCAGTCAGTTTAATAACATTTTTCATAAGAACTATTTCTTACTAGGCATTACCAACACATCTATAGCAGGGAGCTGGCGTGAAGGCAAAGCTGCGAGGCGGGGTAATGGTCGGAGCCGCAAACCCTCCCCTTGCACAGCCATCGCCCGTTCCCTATCGTTTATAGCTCGCTATCGCAGTAAGGGGTCACCCTCGCTACTAGTCATCCCAAAAGAAACATCTCTCTGGTAGTCAGTCACGAGAGTTAGTGTCGGTTGCGTGCGTATCAGGACGGTATATCATGGCGCAGTCTAGGGAGAAAGGGAAAACTATACACAGCGAAGCGATGGCGGTGATCAGACATGTGATAAATAAATGCAGAGAAGAATCTAGAAAAGGTCAATTAATGCCTTTGTTATCTCAATACAATCTACGTGCATCAGAATACACTGGAATTTCTATGAGAAGTGTTTCCAGAATTCGCAAAGAAGGTGCAGATGCTTAAAACAGTTCGCTGTCAACACCAGGCAAACACCGGAAACATCCAAATGATAGAAATGTGCACTGTGACACTTTGATAAGATAGTTATCAGAGACGTAATTCATAGCTTTTACTTAGTACAGAAACTAGTACCTACAACTCCTAAGCTTCTCGTTGCTTTGAGAGAAAACATTGATTTTCCATGGGATGTTCATACGCTCAGGCGGATACTAAAATAAATGGGGTTTAAATGGAAACGGTATAACAGTTCTCGGAAAATATTAGTAGAAAGACCGTACATTGTCCACTAGCGCTGCAAATACTTAAAATAAATTCTCCACTACAGATTGGAGGGGTGCTCCATAATTTGTATTGATGAAACCTGGGTTGATAGCAACATCACATTTAACAAATGTTGGCAAAGTGATACTGAACGTGGTGCGTTAACCAATAGCAGTTCTTCGAACCGTTTAATTGTTGTTCATGTAGGTGCAAAAACTGGATTAATTGACAGTGCTTTGCTTATTTTTCCAGCAGGCAGAGCTACGGGGCACTACCATGGGCAGATTAATTCTGTGAACTTCGATAAGTGGATGCATAATCAGTTATTGCCAAACCTACCGGAAAAGTCTGTAGTTATTATGGACAATGCACCTTACCACTCAGTGCAAGAAAATAAACTCCCATCGAAGTATGCAGTGAAAACGGAAATGGAGTCATGGTTGAACAATAACAACATTCCCTTTTCTCATGAAATGAGAAAAACAGAGATTTTAGACTTAATTGCGCAGAACAGGAAGCCTGAAAAAGTATTTCGCATTGACCAACTTTTAAAAGTGTATGAACACGATGTTCTTAGACTTCCTCCTTATATGTGCTAACTTAAGCCCATTGAATTAGCATGGTATAAAACAAAGAGACTAGTGCGGGAACCGAACATTACCGCTAGCTTGTCGTTAACAAAGCTAATAGAAATCACGATGGAAGCAATATCTTCCGTCGCTGAAGAAGACCGGCATGGATATGTTCGCATGTCCAAATTATAGAAGCAGACTACTGGCAAAAGGACTGTCGTGTGGAAGACGCAATAGACAGTTTTGTGATATGCATAGGCTGTGACTCAAGTAGCTCGAATGACTTCCGAATCGGAACTGGCACTGCCACTTCCCTAAAGTGAATAAATTATCACCTTACAACAGCATCCACCGTTTGAGGTAAGCGGTCAGAGTATGTCCTTTCAGGGTATTTTAAAGTTATGCATTCATGATCTTAACTGTTTCCGCCCTAAATGTGTGCCATTAAAATTTTTTGCAGGTCACTATGGTTGTTTCGCAGATATTGAAGTAAAATTATTCAAGTTAAAACCGTTTGGATATGTTGTTTTTGGCCATGTTGAAAGTCTTCAGTTTAGTTTTGGTAATGTGAAAGATGTTTTGAAAATTGTAACTATTATGAAATGCGATTAATTTTTGTACGGGAACAGTTGCGTATATGTACACTGAATAGCTTGCTTTAAAAATTTGTACTTCAAACACAATGTAAAACATTTCGCGCACCAGGCAGACGGGCACCTAAAATGGTGAATTTAAAGGTTACTGTTAAAAAAATTATACAAACGTATACCATAACATTATAGAGAATGTTTGTATGCGTGTCGTATGAAAGGAAAATATCATTGCGAACTGATAGTTTTAGTACTGGTAGAACGGGCCAGAGACCACTGTGGCGACCTTGCAGCCCACCGGGCCCCAACCACCCTGACCGCATTCCAGAGCCTCGCCTTCTCGTGAGCACAGGACTATACTATCTCTCTGTTTTTATTCATAGTAATCATAAACAAAATTAAATTTACAGGTACACTGTATGTAAAAGTTTAATTTAACCAGAAATAATGTGGATTTAATGTAAACACAAGTATAAATCGTTTGTTATTCATGGCATCTTTAGGCAACAACCAAACACGTCATACATTGGAGGATTTTTCTAAGGTTTGATTAAAAAGTGCGATAAAACCGCGAATGAACTATAGCGTGATGTAAAGCAGGCCGGTTCACGCCGCAATTAAAGACTGCGAAACACCGATACATGGCGTAGCCGAATTCCACCAACAATAAATGTAGCTACTCGTGTGTTATAACATAAGTTAGAAACTTCTGCAAATGATACTCCACATGTATTCTTTCCTCCCAGGCTCAACTTATGGCTACAGTTACTGCAGTTCAGAAACTTTCTATTGATGTTGTTTTAGGCCGACGCAGCACTTATCTCGTAATAACACCTGGACACTACGATCCGTGTTTGGCTACAGCAACATGAACCTCTCATTACCAAGACCAATAGGACGATTAATTCTGGATTTAGAGTAACCCTACAATCTGACATCATAGCCACGCCACCGACGAAAAATTTCATCAGCCAATCTCAACCAAGGTTACCATGACACAATCGCAGGTCCGACAGGACTGAGCCAGAGGTATTACTTGCGCATGTTTGCTATTCACAGGAGATTTGACTGTAAGACCCATTGGAATGACGCCCTCACTACGAAATTTGCAGAGAAAGGTCAAGTTGTTGGAACATCGTGATGGAGCAATCAATATCCTTTCAAGTTCCTCAAAGAAATATGCTCAGTCCTGTTGTTTCCATGGCAGACATCTGCATCGCAGTGGCGAATGTCCAAAAATCCCCATCTACTGATTGATTTGTGATTTCTTTGCATTCCAATAAGAGTGTATAACAAGTTACAGGCCATTGTAGAATCAACCGAAAGCCACGCAACACTTTTCGGATGGAAAATGTCGGGGTATTGTAAACACTGAACTAATATTGATGGCGAAAATGGTAGTATTGGGATATGTATCGTGTCGGAATATCGGAATGAGCTCGTCGTAGCAATCTAATCCAGCATTACTAGTCAGTTGCAGGTAAGAAGAGATTTGGCATTCAGCCTTGCAGTTTGCAGTACCGGCCAAATACACCCTTTCTGTGCATTATTTATACAATTTTGTACACTCATTCAAAAAGGATAAAGCTCTCGACTTCCTAGTGCTCAAGTAGTCCTCTAGCATGTTTGTAGTTTCGATTTTTGAAAGGCGGGGGCAAGCTAAAAGTTTATAGTTGTGTAATTTGGAGAGAGCGGGGACAAGATTTTAGGAACATGATTCAGGATTCGTCTTCTTACTCGGTTGACATCACAGACGGAGGTTGTGGGGTGGCTATGTTATCGACAAGACGACATGTTTCACTGCTAAAATCACTTCAGAAATTAATTATTTTGCCAAAAATCACATTCATACTAAAAAAAATTCCACAAAAAGTGGAAAGATGTTTTGAACGAGTTCTCAAATGAGCAAAGCGGATTCGAGGTTCCTAGGGGAATGAGCCGCTTAGTCATCACAGCAGTAAAAGAGGGTTCGAGGCGGATCAGCGATCATGGCTCCCTCCCCCCNCCTTCACAAACACCATCCCAATCCCGAACCACTTCCCCTTCCTCTTCATATCATTAAAATTAGAAAACATATTTAAAAAAATAAATATTTTTAAATAAAAGTTTGACGAGATAATAACATTGATGACTCCTACCGCCACGTGGTATGTAGACGACCTCGTCCTTAACCCCAATGACCTTAAACTCAAAAGTCAAGGAAAAAATCTTAATAATATAAACTAAGTCGTAAAAATAGAGAAATATATTATGTTGCTGATATCGACCACCGAGTTGAATGTTAGCGACCTTGACCTTAGGCCCAATATCCTTAAAAAAAAATTCAAAAATAAAAACTAACTTTTAAAAATCGAGGAATATATAACGTTGCTGGATCCGACCTCCATATTAACTGTTGATTTTGACTTTGACTCCAGTGTCCTTGAAATCGAAAAATCTAAAAAAGTCCCAACAAAATTTTGAAAAAATTTCAAAACC
The DNA here is from genome assembly GCA_002778355.1 of Clitarchus hookeri. Classification (NCBI taxonomy): domain Eukaryota; kingdom Metazoa; phylum Arthropoda; class Insecta; order Phasmatodea; family Phasmatidae; genus Clitarchus; species Clitarchus hookeri. Next base: position 373,871 of record NQII01001852.1, on the reverse strand, counting down.
GAGGAACATATTACGTTACTGACTCCGACCCCCATTTTGGATATGGCAGACATTGACATTGACTCAAATGACCTTAAACTCGAAAAAATACAGATATATCGTAAAAATCAAATAAACTCACAATTATAGAGGAAAGAATTGCACCACCGTCTCCGTTACTCATGTTAGCTATTTGTAACCATGACTAAAGTAATTTTGAATTAAAAAAATTGAAAAAAAATTGCAAAAAACTGAAAGTGATTAAAAAAACTATAAAAATTACACATCGGACTCGACCAATATGTTAAATGTGGGCGACATTGACCTTAACATGAAATTCAAACAGAAAATTCAAAAAAATTACAAGATCGTAAAAAATTGAGGAATAAATTACATAACTAATGCAAATAACCAAGTTGGATGTGTGTGATCCTGAGTGTAATATTCTTGTAAATAGGGTAAATTACAGATACGAATTGCTGGTACGACGATCTATAGGCGAGTGAACTGTCACATCTAAATTTAATTACCTATATTGCCGCTCAATCTGTCGACCGCCAATTCGAATTATTGACTTTGCATAACGCACAACCACCACCACCACAACCGTCCAACCACACCACCATCAAAACTATCGTCGCTCCACTTACCTCAGCATTTACTCGCCATATCTCGCCCCATCAACATCCAAACATGCGACCAACCTACCACTCGACTCTCCACCGCCCTCACAATTAATTCGATATACCCGCCCCTCCTAACCCACCCACCTTCGACAACGACAAAACACACGACTCTACACCTCTTCACTATCCAAACTTCACACTATTCGCAAAAACGTCGCAAAATATCCGCAAATCTTGCAAATCTTTGCAAAAACTTGCCAAATCTTCGCAGAACATCTCACTTCCAGCAAACCATGCCAAAGGACCATACCAGTCGTTCAAACCAACAGCTCAAAAACATCGAGTGGGGATACCAATGGGCAAGACCAACCATTTAAATCAACCAAACCAGGCAAACATACGATCCATCCATACCAACCGACCATACCACATGTTTATACAAACAGAAGATTATGGCAAATCTCGAAATAAGTCACCTAATAAGAATCTCATAGCTAACCTCTTCGTGCAAAACATAGCTAAATATTAGCAGATCTTCGCAAATATTCGCGAAATCATAGCAAAATATTTGCAAATCTCCCCAAAAACAGCAAATCTTTGCAAAGTATCTAACCAACAGATAACCATACCAAAGGACCATACCAGTCGACCAGACCAGTTGACCGACCAGACTGACAAATAATCCAGACTTACCATTACTAGGCGGTCATACCAGACGACCATACCAGCCATCAAGGCCCACCAACAAACTGGATAAGGCCAATCACATCGACAAATGATAATGGCGTACGACTGACTCCATCCAAGACCGACTCCTCCGAAGAATGATTCCACACAACATTGGCTCTACTGAGATCATTTCCTGCCAAACTGAAAAGAACACTTTGCAAAATACCTCCAAAATCTTTATGTAACTTTACAAACACTAAGAAAATCTCTGCAATAGTCTTCAAAATCTTCGCAAATGTTTGCAAATATTTGCAAAAATTGGGCCGCAGTGGCTGAGCGGTTAGTCTGCTCGTTTTATACCAAGGCAAACAAGATTCATTCCCCAGCCGGGCCCTCTTCCGGATTTTCGTATGTGGGAATCGTGTCGGACGATATCGCTGGTTGGTGGGTTTTTTTCGGGGATCTTCCATTTTCTCCACCATTTATATTTATGTGAGGTTCTGACAGTGAGGGGGTGGACAGTCCTGTGGTTTCTTGCCGATGGTGGATGGTAAGTGGGGCGAGTATGGCGAATAAATTGTAAGGGGGCAGAGAGACGGGTGGTGGGTTCGCGGCAGATGTGGATGTATGTTGCATGGAGGGGAGGGGGGCGAGAAATGGCGAGCAAATGCCGAGGGAAGTTAAGCGACGAGGGTTTTGTGATGGAGGTGTGGTTGGAGAGTGAAGGGAAGGGGTATGTGGTGTTATACAAAGTCTATAAATCGATTTGGGGGTTGGCAGATTTCTAAACAATCTGCTGATCGTCGTACTGGGGAGTGGCTGTACTCTGGCATATTTACTACAATATAATCTCCAGGATCACACACATCCAACTTGGTTTTTCGAATGATGTATGAAATTTTTCATATATTTAATAACAAATAGTTAAAATTTATTTTAATTTTTTACGTTTACGATCATTGGGGTTAAGGTCACCCACATTCAACATGGTGATCAAGACCAACAGTGTAATTTTTTCTTCAGATTTTTAATTTTTTGGGTTTTTTTGCTAATATTTTTCGATTTTTCAAGTTCACAGTGAGGTGCCTGGGCGTCACCCTTAAACGCCTTACGATCCACGACAGAAAAAATTCCGCATTCCGGTGTAAATAATTATGTGCAGACTGAAAAGGGAACATTATGGCGTGCCTTTACCTTAAATTGAAGTTGGAGGTTTCGTCTGCTGGCTTCTGAACCTCGCCATCCTTGCCAAAAATCCGACCACCAAACGCCGACAGATGGGCCAGCCTTCCAGCAGGAGTCGCAGCCCGGCAGCCAGCTGTCTTCGTGCACGTCACAATTCATACAGCCAGGTGCAACAAGTGTCGTCACTAGCGCTGCCGGCAGGTGGTCGAGTGATTCACGACGTCGCTGCGCCTTGATTCGTCCGCTTCCCGAACCGTCGGCGGAGTTGCAAGCCGCACAATGACGAAGACCAGAAAATAATAAAGTACTGTTTTTGGTCCCTCCACATGTGTCAATTTAAATAAAATGCCATAATACAACTAATTATGAAAATCGCAATGTTGCGATATTTCTTCCTCGGAAGAGAGGGGACGTAAATTTCTGATGTATAAAATGGCCACGCTGGGGCTGTTTTGAGGTATTCGGCTCTGGCCTGTGTCCTCATGCGTTTAAGTTAAGTATTTTTTTAAGGGACCATTTTGGTCAAAGCTTATAGGGTTATTTTGTGCTTTCTATTGTAGGTTAGGGTTTTATTATGAAAAACTTTATATATATAATTGCCTGTTTAATTGCATTTTCTTGTAAAGCGTAAAGTATTTAATGTGCCATATATATTTGGGAGAAGCCATGTGTCTTGAATATTATGTAATCCTCATAAGGTTTGATTAAGCTCGTTTAAGCAACTTTATATCATGCTGGGGTACAATTTTTATGTAACTAATTATACTTCTATTGTGGCACAATTTTAGGCCCAAATGCATTAAGAAAAACACGGGTTTAAAAAAAAATTTAATTATATCAGTCATATATTTTAAAGTTGCATCTCAGAAATTTCGTACGATATGAAATTAAATTAACTAACATTTATTGTTTTCACTGGGTGTGTGTAAAAGGATTCCTGTGGCAAAGCATCCCAGATTTTCCCTTATGCCTTTAACTTTTTCCGGTTTTCGATAAATGAGGAGTTAATGGTGTTTAAGAGAGAGAATTGTTGTCAATATTTTCTTATTAGTTTGCCAACCACTGCGTTGTTGGTGGTTACTGTACTCGGCATTGTCACGGTGTTGGCACTTGCACACATGAGGTGCGGGTGACGATACCCTGGGGTCTCAACAGTCACTGGGGTCAAGTTCATCAACATCCCACATGAGTGTAGGAGTCAATAGTGTAATTTTGTTCCTCGATTATTAAGAGTTTATTTTGACTTTTTACGATTTTTTCTAATTTTTCAAAATTCAAGGTTTTTGATGTTGATGTCAATGTCACCCATATCAAACATGGCGTTTGGAGTCAGTGACATTACATATTTCTTGATTTTTACGAGTGTCTTTAGATTTTGTACCATTTATTCTTAATGTTCTGAGTTCAAAAAATCATTTAGATTAATGTCAAGGTCGTTCACATGCATAATTGTTTTCGGAGTTATCATTATTAATTTTTCCTCGATTTTTAGAATTTTTAACACTTTTCTTTATTTTCATGATTGGTGGGATGGTGAATGTGGGTGGGATAANGGGCCATAACCACTGAGCCACCTGATGCGCAGGACCTGGCTCGCAGCTTCAAATCTGCTCTTACTGCTCTGAGGACCAAGCGGCTCATTCTGCTCAGCCTCGAATCAACCTGCCCGTCTGAGGTCCTTTTATCTCTCGCATCAAGGAGCTTCGAACCAGCTTTTGTACGTTTGAGCACTCAATCAAATATATTTCAATTTTTATGATATTATTTTGAAATGAGTTACTTTTGAGCAGAATTATTAATTTATGATGTGATTTTGGTGGCGAAACAAGTAATGTTGTCGATAACATGGCCGCCGCGGGCCGCCGGCCGCGACCTCCACCTGTGACGTCAGCCGAGTTGGCAGGCGAATCCTTAATCCTTTTACTAGAATCCTGTCCCAGCTTTCTCTTAACTACACTACTTTCATCAATGCTTGAAGCTACGAAACGTACACATTATTTAAAATAAAAAGTTCTTAAATACAGAAGTTATTCAGATTAAAGCATAAAAATTTGGTTAATTCAATATAGTCAAAACTATCGCTTCGTGCAGCTGTATCTGAAATCTACTAACCGAATAGACGCCAAACTAGTTTGGACGAATGTTCTGAACTTCATTACGTAGTTTCCTCCAATATAATGTCTGTGTCATCCTGTAATGTGTTGGAAATTGACTCTGCATGACGAGAAGGCAACGCGCTATTTCAGTGACTGCTTCCAACCACGATGTCATATTGGATGTGCTAGCCGCTGCTGACCTTACAGTCATACATTTACGTGCTTTCCTGAAGGAATACATTGTTTTGTAACTGTTCCAGTTACAGACAAATATGCTGTTTTACCCATTGCAATTAACACATTTTTGTTTGGAACTTTGCGATTTTCTGTGCAACGCATCGCCTTACGTCAGAAACAATAAAAACCTTTTCGTCTTTCAGGTTATAAGCAGCAAGTGTTTATGAGACTGCAGTATGTAGTCTTAATAGAAATTGTCTCGCCCCACATGGGATAAAGTTTCCTGACTGGACGTTTTCTGCTTTATAGAGTGCGGATAATTAAATCAACTTTCTGCGCAACGTCCAGAATAAAGACTACAGTAAGAGAAAGGGTTTAATGTACAACATGCAACTGAGGGTGTAATTGATAGCTAAAGAACAATATTGATATAATAGGAAGTTTTTGAGATGTGTTACCATGTGCCTGGGTAATGTCCCAAGCAGCAAACAACAAGCATTTAACAATTGTCCAACTATTAGCAGAGGTGAAAACGTTCGCATTTATTACTATCAGCGTGGTTAACAATTAGGTAATTTACGAAAAAAGTGACTTCCACTTATTTTTCAAATAATCGTAATGTCATGCGAACTGTTGGTTACCGCTGGGGACATATCATCAATCCTAGAAGCCATTTGAGGCACGCCAGCTGGTGCTTGCTACCGAAGAAACATTATCACCAAGCTTATGGAGTATTTATACTATGCGAATGTTACTCCTGGGAACTATATTAGCGATGGGCCATTTATGGCATGCCAACTATATGTTGCTGTAAAATAGCATATGTATCATGTATATGCGAAGTAAAATATCATGTCACATTACTAGTTATATTAAAATTATTTCTATTCTCGAAACCTGCTAAATGTAAACATGTAAAAAAATTCTTTGTATTGCATTTGAAATGCCACCTGAAGTTAACCCGAAGCTAAAGTAACAGTAGTTTAAACAAAACACATAAAACCCAGTACTAATTGGTTCTACTAACATAAATAGTGTCAATAGAAAAGTTAATGATGCTACTTTCATGTGTTGTCAGTATTCAGATTTACTTATCAACTCATACGTATGGTAGATTAATTAGTAGCATTCTAAACTGTAAAATGAAAGTTAAAGAATTCGTTTCCATCATCTTCCAAAAAAAATTTCAGGTGCTTAATTAATGTTACAGATAACACATAGGAAGATAGGAAATAAGAAGCTTTTATTTTGGACTCAACGGATTTTTATTTTTTTTTTAAATACGTAGCATGCTTTTTTTAAATAGGCTACAAGTGGCCAACAGCTGGGTTGTAAGTAGCTGGGCCACATACGTTAGTAGCTGCGCCACAAGTGACTTGCCAACAGTCGGCTGAATACAGTCGGTTAACTTGCGGCAAGCCGGAAGCAGTAAGCCAGTGGGCCATTGCTGCCTCTCACTGATGGCGCCGGCATGCTTTGGGTACAGGTGGCTACGTAGAAACGGGCCGCTTATGGGCAGATAGTAGTTTGCTACAGTAAATTGATCTGAATATTGGCCCAGATGTGCCCAACTGCACACAACAGTCAGGAGGCGTCATGCGGGTCACAAGAATCATATCCGGCTGCACTGCATTATGGGAACAGTTCGTGTACAAGAAGATTTGCGCAAGTGGGCCAACTGACGTTTGTTATTTAGAGTGCAAATTGAGCGAAAACGTGCAGCCGCTACATATATACTTTCGCTGCCATGAAATTATTTCATGAAAAACTTTGGGGGCCACCTCTTCTGTGTTGCACTTAGTTTCGATACACGTATTCATAAATGGTTTTCCGATGACGAGTTACCAGTTTCATTGTTAAACTATTTGCAAAAATTAATTACCGCTTAAATTTGAAAACAGAAAGTTTAATGCGTTGTAGTAAGGTAATACTCATCATAATGAATTTGTCACTAGGTGAAAACGCCTATACTAGGCAATGCATGTGAACTGCCTAAAGCCTTACACAATAACTTCATTGTAATTAAAACAGAAGTTTTAATTGATCCGTAGACTTGATAATCCAGGAACGTTGCTAGAACCATGCTCTGTTCGCTGCTCGCCTCGGTGGAGTAATTTTCTAGAATGCCAGTCTATGGTACGAGAGGTCCTTGCTTCGCATCCTGGGCAAGGCCTGGGTGTGTGTTAATTATGTTAATTCTTTCAGTGCCTTTGTCCATAAGGATGGACATGTTGCAAAGGAAGGAAATACAGGAAATGCATGACAAGAGTTGTGCGCAATTATGATCATTACCCACTGCGTGCACTTTCCTCTGTGTGGGTAATGTGATTTGTGGACATTTCTCCAGTTCCGGTTTGTGCGTGGTATCCTTAATGTCTCTTAAGCGCGAAGCACATAGTTAATTGGCTGCATGAATGAAGCAATTGTCAATTCAGGGTAAGTACAGCACGAAACGGGATATAACTTGGTTGCAATACTTGGAACAGTACTGTAGCACTTAAAGGGTTTCATTCGTAGTGTCCTCCACGTGGGACGTTGTGCATGAAGTGTGTTTTACAATATGCAATTCACACAGTAGATAACACTATACAATAAGAAAAGTCCCTTACGGGTCAGGAGACATCATTCCCTGTTGAGACTATATGCCACACTATCATAAACAGCTGCTGTCAGTAACGTCAAACCCAAAAATAATTTTGTTGTTGTAGCATATGAATGTGCGTTGCACCGATACCAGTGCAGCCCCAAACAAAGATACCTGTGATTGAAAGTGTAAATTTACTGGAATAGGCCAGCGGCATTGGGACTTTGGAGAAGTTAAATATATTTCGTTTTAAATATTTTGCGAAACCGTACCCTTGTTTAGACATTAAACGTGCAAATAAAATATGTATACTGAAATATTTCCGCAATACAACCAATAAATATAAAAATCCACAATTCACAAATTGCATCTGAAAATAGTGCTACAATATAATACCAAAACGTATTTTAATTCTGAGAGAAAGGAAAAATAAGTGAAAAATGTAAGGAATATTTGTATAATTTTTGTTTGCCGATTCCACCGAACTTTCTAAATACTTTTATTGTAATCACATATTTGACAATAGTATTCATTTTAGTTTAAATTATACTTACTGGTGAGGGTTCTTTAATTTCCCTGCTCAGACCTGTGATTTTTACGTCAAATTATGCCAAACTCGTGTGATATTTATCTGTCTAGAATGCGTCACATGCAATACGTAAAAATCGTATTACTTGGGACAATCATTAGGCACTCCATTATATTTCTGTGCCTACCCATTGTAACATTTAAAAAAAATACAGATTCAGTCTTTTTGCTGTGCGACGTGCTAATGTAGGATCGGCGTCACGTGAATGTGTCCCGACTTCGCTCGGGTTGGCGTGCTCTATCGATTCTGGAAACGGCACAGACGTTTACATTAGATAAAGCGGATGGCGCCGGAAGTTCTTACGCTGAGGGCGCGATGTTCTACTAACTTATTTATGGCTGTTGAGTACCTGCTACCTCTATGGACGATCCACTCGCCCGCGTGGTTATGATAACATTAATACGAGATACACATGAGACAACCGTATCCCGACAACCAATCCAATGTTAATACATTCGCAGTTTATTTACACTTTTTGAGACAGACCTTTACAAAATTACGCCATGTACGTCGTGTTTCCTAAATATGTCATATTTCAGAGGCGTTTTATTCTTTTTGTAGCTTAACATATGTTATTCTTTATTAAATATAATTTTTGCTCTTCTTTATAAATAAATCATAATATTTTACATTTATGATAATTATGTAAGAAAACAGGTGTGTTGATAATGCCTACTAATAAACAGTTCTTAGGCAAAATATTATAACACTTGAGTGCGCGGCAATGTGGTGCGGTGTTCTTTTGGTGTACTTTTTTAGACTTAGTTAAGCGAGGATTGCGTGAGGCGGAGGAATACACCGTAAGCAGAAGTTTAGCAGAGATTCAGAAAGTTTTGAAGTAACCATGAATGGACTATGAAAGAAACAAGTTGAATGTTTCCTTGATATTTACTTACTGTACACACGTACAACAATGACTTGGTTAATTGCTCCCATGTATGTGTGAAGTAACTGTCTTATTTCATTGGGCCAATGAGTATACTGATGCCGTTATAGCTAAATGTTCGTTACTGGCATTCAATAAACTTGAACTTGCACTCATAAAAAAGGATAAAATCGTTCGTGTATTATCGATGATACGTTGGCTAAAATTATTTTCGTAATCATCCAGCGTGTCTAATATTACGTTCAAGGCGTCAAGCAACTTTTTATGATTGGCCATTAGAATCACTGTAGATACCGTTGACAGTCAGTGTTTATTTATGGAATTGCGAGTGCAGTTTGTGGCCTGGGTAATTTTGTTTTCCTAAAGACTAATTCCAGATACATTTTTGTATAAGAGGTTCAGGGTAATGTCAGCTTTGAAATTAACAACTTAAATAAAACCGCTGACCACTAACGGCAGATATTCTTCCGTACGCACTGACATGCAGGCTCTCAATTCAGTTAGCAACTGATAAAAGTAAATTAGTTCCGAATTTTAACGTTGTATTGTGGGTGTAATGTTGTTTAAATTATATGCTATTTATGGTAAAGTGAGCACTTTCTGAAGCCCTCTTATAATGGAATAACAGTCAGTAAATATATTTTCTTGTAACATAATATAAACGCAATATTTATTAATTACATGGTAATATTCATTTCAAAAAGTGGCGGAAGGATAAATATTGGTTGATAGCAATAAGTAACTAGGGCCTCAAAAGTGCTCACTTTACCGTGAACAACCTACAAGTAAATAAATTCCATATTTTTTTTTTTACTATACGCATTACAGTAAGAATATGGAAATTAGTTCCATTGTTATGTTCCCAACAATTTCACGTTTTCACTTGGCATAAGCACTACGCATGAATAAAGACACTAACTAGACTCACAGCAGTAAAAAAATTACGTAATGCAAAAGTATACAAAATTGGGAGAAAAGAAGATCTTAAGCAAGGAATTTGAAAGTGCTCAGTTAACCTCGAAGAACCTATAATCGAGAGTAATCGGTTCTACGAGAAGATACACAGTTGATTATTTGATAAACTGTTGTCACTTAATGCAGGTATTATTTGTAGAAAGGCCAATTCGAGATAGCCGGTGAGTCAAACGGAATGTCTAGTCGCCTGCCTCGACAGACATGCGTTCGACATGTCTCCTCACCTAGCAGTGCGTGGTTTTACCTCACGGATCTCCGCGCATGTGATACGTGGCATGTCGTTGCTGATGACTCGTTACGATTTTTAAAAATTGACAATGAAGATAAAATATAATGTTTTATTAAACGAGTTATCCATGTAAAATACGGGGTTTACTGGTATATTACAATTCCTTTTCCAAAATGCGTTCCTGGGGCCGCGGTGGCTGAGCGGTTAGCCTGCTCGCCTCCCACCACGGCGAACCGGGTTCAGTCCCCGTCCGGGTCACTCCCGGATTTTCGCATGTGGGATTCGTGCCGGACGATGCCGCTGGTCGGCGGGTTTTCTCGGGGATCTCCTGTTTTAGTCTCCTATTCATTCCGTGGCTGATCCATACTTACCTCAATCACCCTCATCGACTCTGAAGACCGAGCTGTAAAGAGCCGCCAGAATATCCTCACTCACTCACAATGTGTTCCGTTGCTGCGATTTTGGGGTCTCAGTTGACGTCGTTTCTTCAAAGGCGAAGAGGAACTTCGTACCTCATCAAAAGAGTGTCGTTTTTCCGAAGGAGTATTTAACCGACACAGGATATACCTCGGCGTATGCAGTGTTATCATTATTTACGTATGTTTTATTCATATTATTATTGAGATTATACATTTCCTCAGGGATATTTATGTCACACTAGTGACATCAAGGGTGGATAATATTGTGAGAGACCTGTCAGAAGCTGGAAGACACCGTGTTTAGGAGAATATGGCTCAAGCCCAGAGAAAACAGCGAGGCTTTATTGAGGTGAACCAAACCTTACCAAAGTTGTTAGGCCATCAGATGTAAGTAAGTAGTGACATCAAGGGGCGTAAGAAGTAGCTTATAGGGTAGGCAACACATCTTACTATGCTACAATTTTACTAGCTTGGCTCCTTAAATTTATACGAGAGGGAAAAATGGGACAAACTTCCCAATATATCTAAATTTATAGGCTTAGTCCCATACAAGATTTTCTGCGGTTATATATGGGAAAAACTTAATCACCCCAAATTAAAGTAGTTACTATAAAACTCACATATATATTAAAACAATACTTGGGGGTCTGATGGGTTCCTGTCCAAACCTCAACTAAACAATTTAAAGACAAATTAGAATTTTTGAAGTATAGATCCATTATTTAATAACAAAATAATAGTAACAGCACAGCTCTCTATCGGACAGATTTTTAAGAAAAAAGAACATGTTGAGTAACGATAAAGCAAATAAGAATTTATGAAACAAATAATAAGGTTAATAAAACTAATTGGTTATCAAGAATTCTAGTTAGTTATTTTTGTTCTATCACAGAAATACGCAAATTTAATTACTCGCTATTCCAATGTAACTTCATTGCTTTAAGAGCTATTATTGAATACATTTTAACGCCTGATCCATATCACAATGCTCAACATTAAACTATGTCGCATAGAGAATTAAGATTATTTGTATATACCTCTTAGTTAAAGATAATATCTTTAATTTAATCAAAGTTAAAAACTATGTTACTAGATCAAACAAAAACATTACTAAATTGGGAAGCAGGCGTGTGTAAACATTCCTGCTCTCATGGCATGCTTCCACCATCTCAAGGCAAGGGTTTATCTCAGTCCGACAATCCAGGCGTCACCCAAGCGGACCGCTGACCCCATCGCCAGTTCATCGCAATAATTACACTTAAAATCTAATCCATCTCAACTTTCGTCGTGAACTGAGATTTCGCCTACACTTGCGGGCTGAACACGAACTCTCCGGCAGCAATCGTTATGCTTCGGAAACATAACGAAACACACAGCTAATGTAGCGATTTGAACTGCTCTGTGGTACACGCTTCGTTAAACTTCAAAGAATATCTCAATTCTGTGACGTTATAGAGCAAACGAATACACTGAAAATCTTTATATAAATTTTATTTTGTTATTATGTTCAGGTAGACGTAACCACCTACCTAAAATGTTACATTTAATTGAAAAAAGGACTATAAATAACGTGTGTCACAATGTCGTCTACTATTTATTTCTGTCGTTTATAAACTTACACCTTACCAAGCGTGACATCTGTTGGCGAGAAAAGAAAATACCTACGCGACATCTGTTGGCGAGACAATTAAACTCATGCTACCGCAGTAAATATCCTACAATAACCAACAAAGACGGGCTACAGCTAATGTCTTGAGAATAATCGAAATTTGTTTACATTTTATTGGAGTGGATAATGTTTTTTTTTTGGTCAATAAACTAAAAGTAAATAACGCGCGGCGTATAACTTCAGCTCTCTACGGACAATCATCCTCGTGGTGAATAGCGCACGACAGTTGCGGTTTTGGCCGTACAAAAACGTAGGTTCGAACTCACATCTTGCGGTTTTCGTCGCTGCAATGTCATCAAACTTCGATATTTGTGGTACAATAACGAAACACAAGATGATTATACTCAGCTCGCTTCGGAGTGCGCTACAACAAAACAAACCCGCTTCTCAACGAACCAAATATTGCGATATGTGAGGTTCGTAATCAGCCCGCAGGAAAATGTGAGCTCTCCTCTCATGTACCTGACCCGTTCTCGTTACGACTGGACTAAGAAATCCCCGCCTGACCAGAAAACCGGATATTAAATAACACGCACGAGCGACCAATCTCAACCGAAAGTGCATGGTTATCAGCTTTTGCGCCGACATCGCAGTGGTAGGAACATTTGCGCAAGCGAGGAATGGCACAACCGAACGAAAACTGACTATATATAGGCTATTCATGGTAAAGTGAGCACTTTTGAAAGCCGTCTCATTTGGAATAATAGTGGATAAATATATTTTATTTTAGCCTTATACATAAACTTTATAATGCGGTGGAATATAAAAACTGTGTTAATTACTTCCATGACAATATCTATTTTAAAAACGAGGTTTATAGTTAACAAATGCCTGAAAGGAAAAAGTAACTAGGGTCTCAAAAGTGCTCACTTTACCATGAACAGCATATATCACAAAAAGTGCCTTATTTCACTGTCAATTGGGCTACAATATTGAACAGATGCCATCACTATCGCCTCTGCACGCGGGCCTGTATTGCCAAAACAAACTCACTTTGCTGTCGGGCTTGACGTGCGGAAAGATTTCGTAGCCTCCTCGCCCAATGCTGCTAGTAATAGTCTCAAAAAAGGGACAATGTATTCAATGTACGTTGCGTTTTTTATATATAGCTTTTTGGTAACTCGTCTGCAATATAATTTCACATTTATAATTTTTATACTCTCTTCAACACTCTCATCAATACTATCCTCATACACACGCAAAGTCGAAGTCATTAATGCCCTACTAAATGATCATCCAGGCACAGTTTTGGTTTAGAGTAGTTACATTCCAAACGTATATTATATTTTACAGACCCAAAGTTTTCCAAATTTGTTTTACGTTGATTTAAGTACTAATTAATTTTTACAGCAGACAGAAAGATGCAAATGTATTACACTGAAGAGCCAAAAAAAACTGGTAAACGTGCCTAATATCGTGTAGGGCCCCCCCCC
>NQII01001852.1:324099-360323 GCA_002778355.1 Clitarchus hookeri | reverse complement strand
GCAGAAGTGCCGCAAGACGACGTGGCATGGACTCGTCTATTGTCTGAAGGTATGCAGGAGGAAATTCACACCATAAATCCGATCATATCTGCGCCAATTTGAGAAATGGTTGCACGTCTGTCACGTTTAATGATTCTCGTCAGTCGTCGTTTGTCCCGTTCTTTCAAGATCTTTTTCTGGTCTCAGCGATGTCGAAGATGTGATATTTTACCGGATTCCCAATACTCACGGTACACTCGTGAAATGGTCGTACATGAACATCTAAATGTTATCGCTATCTCGGATATGCTATGTCCCATCTCTTGTGCGCCGACTATAACACCACGTTCAAACTCACTGAAATCTTGATAACCTGCCATTGTAGCAGCAGTAACCAATCTATATGCTGACCACATCGCGTTACTCTGATTGGTTCCATACCTCTGTTATTTGTGTACAAACGTCTATACCAGTTTTATGGCTCTTCAGTGTATATACACACTGAATTCTTGTGACAACGTCTTCAGACAGTCACAGAAAACGGATTATTTCGGTATTAATCCATTTACATTCGGTTTGCCTAGAACATAGACAGATTATCGAGCCGAGCTGAGTATGCACCTGATTCTACATGGCTGAGATATGCACTATGACACATATAACCTCATTTATTTAGGCAAGCAAGAATCATGTAAGACCAGCCTGTCTTCTTCACATATTTTCCACTTCTCTCATGCCGTTGTCCATTGCTATGTCTACTGAAGGTCTCACCGCGGTAGCGACGTGAATTTCCCTACATTGGCAGCGAATTGTTCATGCTGTTCACATGCTGGTCCTCACTTTCCAATGGTGCATCATTAACCATTGAAGCACTTACAAGTTCATCAGAGTTTTTTAGAACGACAATACACCTTTTGGCTAAGCAGGTGAAGGAACAAGTCCTTCACATATTTTCAAACCTCTGTATACATTGCCAATACGAGCAAAGAAAATAAAACTCATGTCACGCTTACGTGCCATACGGAATGGGTATATCTTATATTTATGCTTCTCATCCCGTCTAAAATTGCTGCTATTCACAGCAGCTCCGTCGTAGTACTTTCAACAAAGTCTTGATGCCGTTAGCTTTGTTTGTAATCCTGTTGGAGCTGCTGTAGGTGATCCACCTGAAAATGATTACTTCAGTGGTACCACGCCCAAAGAAAGAGGTGCCGGCCCTGCTGTAGCTGCCCGCCCGAATAAGTATATGCCACTGTCAGGAATTCAGTTGGCGCTTCGACATCCGAAGACATTGTGGATGCGAAATAAGATGTCGGCTGTAGAATAAAAACTGCAGAAGATAGACGCAACAATCCTTACCTCTGTTCGTCCATTGACTATCTAATAATTTCCATATGGTACCAACCCCTTTCTTCGTTCCCAGTGCCTCCATAACCCACACTATTTTATCCACAACTCCGCAGTTACCCTTTCCCCATCCCCTTTTTACTTCCCCTGCAAACTCTCTCTGTCCTCTCTCCTCCCCTTGGACCTCACAACCACCACGACGTACCATTCGACACACTGCATGTTTTAACCTGAAGACATACAGTATGTACCTTCTCAGTTCCAACTACGCGGACCCCTACAGGTTTTGACTCGTAACAGTATTACTCCCATACATGTTTAGCCTAGTTCGCGCAACCCTGGTGTATAAAATTTAGATTTCCTTAACACTTAATAAAGTATACATACACAGGTAAACATAAAATATTTCTTAATTTCTATTAGGCCCATTGAATTAAACATTTTAACCTATTCAACCAACAATTTTTTGTTCTGAGCTGTATAAATCTCAGCAGAACCCTCTGTCGTATTTGGGGACCAGTATAAATGTGTTTTTTGCTAATTTTATGGGCACATGTGGTTGTGGAATACTCTCAACATCTTAGAGTTACACTAAAGAGCCAAAAAAACTGGTATAGGTGTGCGTATGCAAATAACAGAGGTATGGAACCAATCAGAGTAACGCGATGGGGTCAGCAGCTAGATCGGTTACTGCTGCTACAATGTCAGGTTATCAAGATTTCAGTGAGTTTGAACGTGGTGTTATAGTCGGCGCACGAGAGATGGGACACAGCATCTCCGAGGTAGCAATAACATTTGGATGTTCGTGTACGACAATTTCACGAGTGTACCGTGAATATCAGGAATCCAGTAAAACATCAGATCTTCGACATCGCTTCGACCGGAAAAAGATCGTGAAAGAACGGGACAAACGACGACTGACGAGAATCATTAAACATGACAAACATGCAACCCTTTCATAAATTGGCGGAGATTGGATTTGTGGACTACCCTGCAGGATTCATGGTGTGAATTGCCTCCTGCATACCTCCAGACATTTGTCTAGTCCATGCCACGTCGTTTTACGGCACTCCTGAGGTGCTCTTCGGATTCCACC
Organism: Clitarchus hookeri; assembly: GCA_002778355.1. NCBI lineage: Eukaryota > Metazoa > Arthropoda > Insecta > Phasmatodea > Phasmatidae > Clitarchus > Clitarchus hookeri. The sequence goes on along the minus strand of NQII01001852.1, from coordinate 357,901 downwards.
GCGGTTTCATAGACCAGACTGCGCATGTAACCCCAGAAGAAATAGTCCAGTGGATTCATATAATGGGATCGTGAAGGCCAGGGAACAGGACCCCCACGGCCTATCCATCCTCCAGAGAAAACGAGATTCAGGTGATCGCGCGCACGTCACGAACTGTGGGCTGGGGCGCCGTCGTGCTGGAACCACGTGGCCGCTCGTGTTTGTAACGGGACCTCTTCTAGTAATGTCGGCAGAGTTTCCCGCAAGAAATACAGCGTACACATTGCCGGTGAGACGATGTGGTAACAGGTTGGAGCCAACCAACATGTTATGTATTACGCCCACCTAGACGTTGACACTGAATCGCTTTTGATCCCCGTGGACGAATGGGGTGGGAGGAATGTATTCCGCCCATTCGTGGATATTTCGATAATTCTGTATACCATCACGTTGAAAGTAAACCTCGTCAGTGAAGAGAATGCATCTGTCAAAGTCAGGGTGTGTTCTGCGTTGTTCCAGAAACCGTGTTGTAAATTCCACGCGTTGAGGATAATCCGCAGGACCCACGGTATGCACATGTTGCACATGGAACGGATGCAGTAATGACTCACGAAGCGCCCCACGATGGTGCGGCGGCTTCTGTTGAGTTTTCCTGTAATAGTATGCGTACTCACACGAGGGTTATTCTCAACATGCCTCAACACATCCTCTTCAAGCTTGACTGCCCTCGCTGTCTGTCTGCTCCCTTCATTTGTTTGTGTCACCTCCAAACTTACACTTTCTCTCAAACGTCGCTCCAAAGATGCAAATGTAGTGATGTGTGGCTGCTGTCTCTGTGAAAGTCGATCCCTGTACATTATTTGCGCTTTTCGTTAATTTGCCTCAGCCGCATCGTGGACGAGTAGCATATATGTCAGTCCCGGCCACGTAAAGTGTTTATTTATGTAGACGCACGATGCATCTTGACGAACAGACATGTAAGTGATACATTATGGAGTGCTCAGATATTTAATACAAATCGCCTCTGGGTTAAATGGGCCACATTCTCTATGGCGCCTTTAGTGCCGTAATAACTTTCGTGCCAAGCGTGGAATTGAACACGTCAAACCGTACAGAGCTGCCTAGTGTGGTATTAGTGCCAGGGATGAAGACCGCTCGCACAGCCTGTACACACATGTTTTAATCTACCCGCTGTATATGACACCTAGTTAGATGTTTGCTCGCAAACGAATGGCCTGACGGTGTTGCATAATGGACACGTTACTTTCCTCTTTCGAAATGTCTTTTGCCAAAAGTAACACTTATTTAAACGAAAATAATATAGTATGTCTACGTGTACATTTTCAAATTGCGCGTTTAAAGTCTCGTCTAAAGCGAGGTCACTAGATACAGGAACATACAACTAGGCACTTGAAAGGAAATGAGGAAGGATTCGGCCTTGGCCTTTATTAAGGAACCATCCCAGCGTTTGCCTGGAGTGACTTCGGAAAACCATGGCAAACCGAATTGGGGATGGCCTGAACAGGATTCGGAACGACTTTCTCCCGAATGCGAGTCCAACATGTTGCTGTTGCCTCACTTGGCTCGGACACTGATTTATTAATGACGGGAGATGTTTGTACGAACCATCAGGACTCACGCACAATTGATACTTGTTAATGTAAAAGTATGGCTTAGGTAACACACAAGGGTCTATGACCACCGCTTTCGTACGAAACTCACATCTATAAAGACTCGGCTCCAGCGATACATGTCCAGGCGCATGAACAACAGTCTTTGCAGTACACAGCTGCGACGGCAATACAGTTCCACGCACGTAGGCAATACCAATATTTCATGTAGGGAATCTCACACCGACTGTTTCCAGGATCACATTGTCGGGTGTATTATAGTAACCTTTTTAATGCACGGTAAGGGTTGTTTGTAGTAAGTAATAAATGCCCTCAAAATTATCTGTGCAGTGAGAACAGCAGCTTACCCTACCCTCATGTAAAACGAATTGCCCACGTACAAGACACTGTATTGCTACAACGGAATCTAGCGGAATATGTGTGTGTTTTAAACATAAACAGTGGGTGCTAGGCAGTTTTAACAAGGGGACCATTTTTGTTTTGTTGGTCATACTGCTCAATAAACCAGCATCAAACGTTTATAATTCCCGACGGTAACGAAGTTGCCGGCAGTAAGAGGTGACCACCCATGTTTTTTTCATAACGGGTAAGATTATTCATATGCGTTTGCTCTTAGGTTGAATATACCGGTAACATGAAACAATATTCCGTGAATTGTACTTTTATCTTACCTGGTTTCCGATATTTCTCAAAAATGCATTCCACAGTTTCAATTTTTGGAGACTTATTTCGTCATTAATATTTATTTTGGATACAAAGTGTCCAATATATTTACCACTTGATTTAGCATAAAGAATCACCTCATGAAGTTATTCAATCGAATTCAGCTCACCCTGTATGCACGTATCGTACTCCAAGTTTGGTGGCCTTATCGCCAGTTGCAACAAGTTGATAAAAGCACACCTTAGTGGTGAAAATGGAAACATGACTTAACGCTGCAGTCTAATGGTCAGTTGGCGAGACAATGGATGGTTAAATTGATTCATATGGCTGGAGGTGTCATGTGTAATGCAAAGCCAATAATTCACTTGGGGTTTAGAGGGGCGGCAGATCGACCGACTATATAGCCAAAGATTATTTGGTGGGGCGTGCAAGGGGACCGACTAATAATTCGTGTCCTCTTTGTGTTATTTTCTCCGGTGAGGGTGGTTGGGCTGTGTGCTCGGCCATCTTTATGAGAATCGTACCCTGTCTTGGGTGGAGTTATGGACGACTATAATAGTAACTGGACTACATGTATATTAAAAAAAAATCTAATTTTATAAATTTTAATTTTAATTATATTTATTATTAAATATTTTAAAATTATTATATATTTAAAATAACGTTCTTTTTTAATTTAAAAACAATTGCTTAAATTTCATTTTTAGAATTTTTCCCGGTTCGCTAGAATATTTTGGGTTCAAGATCGCATTGGTCTAAGTCAAGGTCACTCACACCCAACCTGGCTGTCGGGGTCAAATTTTGAGTAATTCTTGGCTTTCTCATCGAGGAGCCACAAATCTCATTTAAAGATTGCAGCTGAAAAACAACATTAAAAATAAATCAATCAAAAGATTTTTCAATTTTTTTTGGAAATTTCTTGGCATTAAAAGGTGATTTTGTCGCAAAACAGAACAATTTTGTCGGCAATAATGCTTCCTGAGGCCGTCAAGCAGGAGTCCGACTGTGATGTTATCCAAGACGGAGGACAAATATTTAAATACTATATCTAACGCGTGTCCCATTTCTCTGTATCCTATACTAATAAAAAAATTATACACTTTTCCTAATATAATAATTTGTATCCCTGTCTGACTGAAATTTAGCTACGCCGATGTAATCAGTGTATGATTTTATTCACAAGAGGAAATCTTTCGTTATATCTCCATAGTGACCAACGCAAAGTGATATTACTTTACACCTAAAATACTATACAAGGACATGCTAATTATAAACAGTAAATTAAACTTTAAAACCTTAAATCCCAAGTATAAGAATAAAAACTACACGTGAGTAAAAATTACCGCCTCCGATACAAATTCACAAGCACTATAAGAGTTGTTCATTCCAAATTTTATATCTCTCTACTTTTATTTCTAAGTATTACTTTTTTTACTTCCATTTGAATTACTTTATAACTTCGGGTGAGTCCCGAACCCCCTGGTCCCCTCCCTTCGATACGCGCCTGGGTTTCTGCGAGTTACCGAACGAACAGCCATTCTTTTCGGAGCTGCGCGGGAGGTTGTATTCCGTGTCCCCCCCACGGCTACATCCAATATAGATGCGGGGATAGGGCCGTGCAAACAGTGGTATTGGCAGGGTGTTGGGAAGGGGGGGCTATAGCTGCGACCTGGTCCCCAGATGCTACTGCCGTCAGCACATCTAGGAAAACGAGGCCTGAAGAGGAACCTCCGAGAGTGTTTGACCACCCTACTGCGCCCAGGGTCACCGGCGCATGACCTCCTTCCACTTTGAACTTCAGCGCCAATAAACACACGGCAACGCACACAAGAGAAAGTAACTTCCTGGCATATTTGCTGACTGGCTTCGCGAGTCCCGCTGTAAGATTTTATTGATTCTTCTTTCTCGGTCGCCCGCCTCGAGTAATGTTGGCAGAGTTGAGCCACTGAGTAGATATATTGACTTTTCGCGTAAAAATCGGAGCACACAGTAGAATTCCATACTATATATACACCGAAGAGCCAAAAAAATTGGTACACCTGCCTAATATCGTGTAGGGCCCCCGCGAGCACGCAGAAAAGCCGCAAGATGACTTGGCATGGACTCAACTAATGTCTGAAGGTATGCAGGAGGCATTTCACACCATGAATCCTGCAGGGCAGTCCACAAATCCATAGGAATGCGAGGCGGTGGACATATCTTTTGAACAGCACGTTGCAAGGTATCCCAGATATGCTCAATAATGTTAATTTCTGGTGATTTAGGTGGCCAATGGAAGTGTCTAAAGTCAGAAGAGTGTTCCTGGAGCCACTCGGTAGCAGCTATCGAAGTGTGGGGTGTCGCATTGCCCTGCTGGAATTGTCCACGTCTGTCGGAATGCACAATGGACATGAATGGGTGCAGATGATAGGATAGGATGCTTACGTATCTGTCACCTGTCAGAGTCGTATCTAGATGTACCAAGGGTCCCATTTCATGCCAACTACACACGCACCATACCATGACAGAGCCTCCACCAGATTGAACAGTCCCCTGTTGACATGTAGGATCCATTGATTCATAAGGATGTCTCCAAACCCGTACACGTCCATCCACCCGATACAATTGGAAACGAGACTCGTCAGACCAGGCAACGTGTTTCCAATCATCAACAGTCCAATGGCGGTGTTGGCTGGCTTAGGCGAGGCGTAAACTTTGTGTCGTGCAGTCAACAACGGTACACGAGTGGGTCTTCGGCTCCGAAAGTCCATCTCAATGATGGTCCGTTNCTTAGGCGAGGCGTAAACTTTGTGTCGTGCAGTCAACAACGGTACACGAGTGGGTCTTCGGCTCCGAAAGTCCATCTCAATGATGGTCCGTTGAATAGTTCGCACGCTGGCACTTGTTGATGCCCGGCATTGAAATCTGCTCCAATATGAGAAAGGGTTGCACGTCTGTCACGTTTAATGATTCTCGTCAGTCGTCGTTTGTCCCGTTCGTTCACGATCTTTTTCCGGCCGCAGCGATGTCGAAGATGTGATGTTTTACCGGATTCCCGATATTCACGGTACACTCGTGAAATGGTCGTACGCGAAAATCCAATTTTTATCGCTACCTTGGAGATGCTGTGTCCCATCTCTTGTGCGCCGACTATAACACCACGTTCAAACTATATCTCTGTTATTTGCATACACACGCCTATACAAGTTTTTTTGGCTCTCCAGTGTATATATATATATACACACATCAGCAGTGGTTATACCTCCAATGGCTGCTGGTGTAATGTCTGCATTCCACCGAGCCAGTCAGTATTACGTAACTACGACACTGAACCTTCGTGAATCGTGCGCAAATAGTTAACACGGACCAGAACATGTTTCAGATAATAAAAAATGCTGGACGACCCTATGGTGCTTTGAACCGTGCCTTGTCTCGAAGCCTATTCGCGAAATATCACTACCTTTTACGCTATGTATTCACACTTTTGAATCGAACCTTTGAAAAAATTACCCCTTTTATGAGGATTTTCGTTATTTCCTAAATATGTCATATATCACAAACGTTTTATACTCGTGTTAACATAAAATTTCTTTATTTCTGGTTAAATTTAGGTTTATATATTTTATAATTTAATCATAATATTTCATTTATGATTTATAATAATAACAATAAATATAGATGTAACAAATGAACCTTCTTTCCTCACTATTGGTACAATTAATTTTTTAATAATTTATTAAAATCTCAGTTGGTAGGAAGGACTTGTCATCTCGTTGAAAGCAATATCATTAGAGATGAAACCAGACTCATATGCAACAGTAGTGAGACAATTACAAAAACGCACGTGCCTTAACCGAGACTCGATCCCAGAAAACCTCGTACCATAAACTAGTGAGCAATCAACTGTAGAGGATGGATTCGAGTTTCAACTTCGAAGTTAATCAGTCTTATGTTTCGAATGATAGGATTTACAAACCATAAATATTTACAGGGCAGTCATTTTGAAAATAAGTGACTGAGCAATTTAACCTCCTAAGTTTACATGGCGTAGCATAGCGCTACTGATGCGAATAAACTGGTGAATATCGGTTCGTTGCTCCCTGAAATAATGCGTAAAACCTCCATATGTTACATGNTACTGATGCGAATAAACTGGTGAATATCGGTTCGTTGCTCCCTGAAATAATGCGTAAAACCTCCATATGTTACATGGTGTAATAAAAATGTATGTAATAGCACATTCGATGATAGTATAATGCCAGTATACAAAGTAAATTAAAACTGATTACATAGTTTCGTAGATAAAGCACACTAAGCTAAAATTATTTCATAGACGCCATTTTGAAAATAAGTGTCTGTCGCACTTAAAAATTCATCGAGTTATATCGCCCACTACATTAAACTCCATCGCTAAATGCTATAAGAACGTGTAGATTGTTCCCCGAGGAATGACAAAAACTTAATTTTTATTGTGGTGCTAACTTACAAAATGACCGAAAAATTGGGCTCTGTATAGACAAATCTGTTGGTTGTTTTAAGTACTGCGAGCANTGGGCTCTGTATAGACAAATCTGTTGGTTGTTTTAAGTACTGCGAGCATACAAAGTAAGTAAAGAATTTGTTTTGTTAATAAAGTATACTGAGCTAAAACACTTATTTAGCCACCACTTTGATCATATGTCTCTGCCCTACTTAAAACATATCAGTTCACACCACCTGTTGCAAAGCAAATTGTTTTCCAAATGTGTAAAGAATATATCAAATGTTTCATGAGGCTTGTCTTACAAAATGGCGCAAAAAATATGCTTCTCGTACACACATTTGATAGTTGTAAGATATACTGCTAGCAAACACAATAAAGTTGGAGCTGATTACAAGTGTTTCAACGATAAAACATTCTAAGCTTAAATTACTATATCGCCGCTATTTGGAAAATAAGCTTGTGGCATATCTGAAGCGTATCATTTAACAAAAGCTGCCGCAGTACTACTTTTTTTCAAATTTTATATAAATGGGTTTATTGTTTACCGTGAAGACATAAAAATTTTATTTATTTGGCGCTTTCTTACAAAATGTGTGATAAAAGTTGTTATATGTCGGCACATGTGATGGTTATAATAGAAAATACTTTCGGGATACAACATTTGGTAGAAATTAGTTAAATGGTAAAGTATACAAAACAAATAAAACTAAAATATTTGTTCGGATGCCATTTTAAAAATTGGCTACTTATCAAGTTCAGTTACTGTAACGCAGTTACGCTGCCCCACGGCGATCATGGCTACTTACTTTTCGAAGACGTTGCCTGTTGATGGCCGAGACGGCGTTAGACTCCGCGNGTCACACCTAGGGGTTTTGTCTCGCTCGAGACATGTAAACAGTAAATTATAAATTGGGGAAACTTATGCCAGTTGAGTAATTGTATATGTTTCTGTAGCTATACATTTTTGTTAAGGCACATTTTTATTGTAACCTCTTAATTTAAATGTTTTAAAAGAATTTCGGGGAATATTTGTATTTAATTATTTTAATATAAATTTTGCATTGATTCTTTATAGCTATTTATTTTGAAAACTGTTTGTATATTTTTTGGGGCGGAGGTAAAAAAATATAAGTGCCCGCTAATTAAAAGTAAAAATGGGAATTCAATTGCTACTTTCGACAGTCAACTCTTAAACTGACCATCATAACGTTGCTACGGATTCTCTTTTAGCTATCTTTCTAATTCACCTCCGATTTATGTTCATAATGGATGACATGGTTGTGGAGTTGGGGCGAGTTTTATACGTATGGCAGAGTAGTCTGGTGGTCACTAAGAACCTTCTGCTGCATGTATATGTTCGTAGGTATTCGTATATATATATATATATATATATATATATATATACACGTTTACCTGACGTGCAACAGTGTACATACAAAATTGGGTAACAATTGCTTTGATAGTTTCCGAGCTATAATGTAAAATACATATTTTTTATTTGGTGTTATCTTTCAAAATGTTGTACTAACAACAATATACATCTCAAAATTAATTGCTTACACAATGATATGCCAGCATAAAAATTTGGTTTTAATTGGTTTAATGGTTACCGAGATATAGCATATCATCGTAAATATTCAAATTGCCGCTATTTTTAATTTAAGTGTCCGGCATGCTCGAAAACTATTTGAGTCAAGTTTCATTACTTGTTAGTAAATATGCACCAATTTTGGTGAAGTTTGGTTAGTGCGTTTAAAAATTGAAGCTGGGGGATACACAAACGCGCAACAAGACACACAGACTCAGACATACATACATACAGGAAAGTGATCTCATAAGTCTTTCTTTCCGTCGGAATGTTAACTTACAACCGGAGAATATAAGTGTGTTGGTAATGCCTAGTAAGAAATAGTTTTGATAAAATACATTACTACACAGAATGCGCACGAATGCGGAACGTTGTCCTTCTGGTGCGATTTGCTAGTCTTGTTTGCATGAGGCGGATGAATATCCTAGAAGCAGAGCTTTAGCAAGGCGTCAGAAATGTGGGAAATCACTTTGAATGGACTATAGAATCGAAATGACGTGTCGGTTCGTTTAATGTGGGCTCTGGGAGCCGGTCTTTTACCCGAGTGGCTACCGGGTGCTAACAAACGTATTTCAGACCCACTTTAGCCCGTTCGGCCACACATTAATTTCTCAGTTCAAGTGTTGCAGTCACTTATATTTTTGGTATGCTCTGTACTTGTGTTCAGAATTTTGTGCGCAGCCAATGAGAAACGCGCTGCGTGCTCGACTATATTGGCACTAACCATTCATGTCAAAGAGGTATGGATAATTCCACGTATCGGATAAGCCAAAGGTCTCTCGGTGTACGAGGCACCGGTGCCTGTACAGCACCAGTCATTGCTTTCATTCATTTGCAACGTGTCCACGATTTACAGCTGAGAGAACAAGTTAATTTATGGTTTCATGCGTTGAAAAAAAAATTGCAGTATTGCATTTATTAAACTGTCACAACCAATAGCTGTAGGCATTGTGATCTACTACAGAGGTGGGAACCAATCACACCGAAGAACAGTAGCACGGCTCATGAATCAAGCCTACAAGGATGTTCATTGAGCACTGATACACGCAGTGTACAGTGCCGGCCAAATATATACTTACTGTGCAATATGCGCATGGTCGCGTACCCTACGTCTGAGACGATTAAAGTCCAACGTGGGAATAAATTGCTTAATTTAATTATTTGTAGTAACTATTCAACAGAGCACATGGGGATCACTGAATTAACCATATGTATTCTCAGCCAAATATGCAGTCTCAAAGCAAATTGTAGAATCTCATCCCGAGAAAACAAGTACGTTTAAAAGAGAAGAAGAATTGCACATAAAAATATTTAATTAAAAAACAATAACATTTACTTTATTAAGATGAAAATGTACGGAAGAATTATAGACAAATTTCCACCCTTCTATTATATCCTTGATTGTTTTCTCGTGATCAGATTTGCTAGTGGAGAAACTTCCACTAATTTCTGAGCGTAATATACAAATAATTTGGAATAATTCATTTTAAGGAACTGTGTATCAGAAAAGAAACGCTTCAGCAGTCATAAAAATATTCGCTTTTGAATGTGATCTTTGTGTTAGCACCACTGCGGGATTCAACTGTCACTGAGGTTAACATTCCGGTTTATGGCCAACGATCTGACGTGTAACGTATTAGGAGTATTAGAGTGGCGCTGTACCACCACCACCCCCTCCCCAGCCCTTCAGTTTAAACCAGTGATGGGGCTTAGAGAGACACATGGCAATCGTAATCACCGCAGATAAAGGTCAAGCAGAGGCAGACACACGCTTCCAAGCCTTACACATGTCACTGCTGCGGAGAAAACCCACCCACCTTCCCCTCCACCCCTACACTCCTAGCAAGCCAAGTAAAATTTGTAAGCACCGAGATATCACGAGATAGAAGACACAGTTCGCCTGAAATCAGAAAACACGCACCGCGGAAAAATAAGCTGAAATGGTAAATTCAAGGGGCAAGATCACCACTTCCTCCCCAACCTTCAGGAACCAGGGCACGTTTTTTAAATGATTTGTTCTGTGTCCTACCACCGCCCCCTCGCCCGAACAAGGCGACATGTGCCGACAATTAGGGATGGAGGCTAGGGAGCATATAAGCTTCTTTGCAGAGAATGTGGGAGTTTGTAATCAGTAGACCTTCGAGCAGGAGAGTTGCATATCGCCACACAGAGGGAACAGCGGCGCCAGTGCGGCCGGGGGACATCGGATCCCCAGCAACAACAGTACTTCAGTTCGTCAGTACATCAGTAGAGCAGTTAGTGAGAGGGCAGCAAACACGGACCTTTGCCAAGGCCGCCCACATCGCCGGAGCTCACCCACGGCTGACCACATACCAGCGCCAACAGCAGAGTAAAGTATCTAGTCGCTGCCCAGAGAAGCCCCCCCTCCACCCCAAAGTCACCCACAGTTAACTCGAGTTAGCCAAAATAGAATACCACACCTCGGAAGTGTTTCTATATGTTGTTTTTGTTTAAACTCGAGACAATATATTTATCCACTTAAGTGAAACATCAAAAGACTACCTTATTAAAATACCCTCAACCTTCGAGGCACCTTATAGTCTGTATCTGGAGGAATTAACTACGACCCTTTAAACCGCCCTGTATTCCACAGTTGGTGAATAGCATCAGATCATGGGATCAACCGATCTACACATTACAGTGTTAAAATTATTTTTCATTGCAATTATTAATGTATGTAATTTTACATATGTAGGGCTGGAAATTGTGAATGAAGTATTTACAAGTAGTAGGGGACAGTAAAGATTCTATGTTTTTTTTTAAGTTTTGTTAGTGTTTTTGGTTTATATTTAAAGGACTCGTAGAATTAAAATTCAACAACTGAATATCTTACAGCAACCCTAAACACAAGATATAGCTACAGATTAGGTAAGTACAGAGAGCGAATGACACCGTGGCTCCTTTGATTAGGAGGCCACAATGGCTGAGCAGATGTCCTGCTCGCCTTCCACCAAGGCAAACCGGTTTCAATCCCCGGCCGAGTCACTCCAGGATTTTAAAAAGTGGGAATCGTTCCGGACGATGCCATTGGTTGGCGGGTTCTCTTAAGGATCTCCAGTTTCAGCCGCCCTTGCATTCCGGCTCTGTTCCACACTCACCTCACTTCGCTGTCATCGTTTTCAAGACCTAGTTGTTACGAGGCGCCCAAATCTCTCCATTCAACTCCTTTGATGTGAGCTCAGCCATTCGCTGATTGGCTGCCCGAGGCTGTGGAACACGCATTGTGTCTGATTGGGTACGGCGTGTTGCAAAATGTACTCCGTTGGCCGGACAACTGTCTGGCAAGTAAGTTGCCAGGCACTGATTGACAAATGGCGTTCCGAAATGTCGCTGGCCAGTAACGCCAATTTGCTAGTGAGTGCGGCTGGAGTTCCCGGTGTAGGCGCCAGTTCCAGCAGTGTATTATTAATTACTATGTGACGTAACATTATGTAACGAACATTATAGTAATATTTGGAAACCTACATTATATTAATACGTTTAATTTCAGAACAGCAATGGCCAGTAAATCAGACCCATTTAAATACATATAATTATCAGAAATGGTAATCGGCACGATGTTTTTAGATGTTAGTGAATATCTGATACAACACAAAATTTATATCATTAGTAACACAAGTGGTTCTCTTTAGAGTACTTACACGGCAAAAGTAGAAAGAAAATAAGAGAGCTGGCGCACCTGGCATCCTGGTGCTGTGCCGCGGTGCCATTACCGCCATATTGGATGACGTCACGTGGCAACTTCCTGTTGTCATTCCTCGCCAGCAGTGGCCATCTTGGATTTCCTAAATTTATGCTCTTGCATTCTGTTCGGGTTTTTTTCTTATATTCCTTCCAGTCTCTCTCACCTCTACGTTCTATGCCTTTGGGGTTTTCTCATATTCCTACGATGTTCTATCCGATGGGGGTGTTTGCTCATATTCCTCCTTACGTCGTCACCCACCCCTAAGGTTTTCTCACAGTCCTCCCGGTATCCTTTCTGCATCTCGCCCGTTCTCTCTCATATATCTCCCACGCCCTATCTCTCGGGGGTTTTCTCATAGTATCCTTGTTTCCTTCCAGCCTCTCGTCCGTTCTATCCCTTGGGGGGTTTTCACATAGTTCTCCCTCTCGCATGTTTAATACGCCCTATCATTATCATCCCTCTCTAGCTTTTCGCGCCCACCTCCATCACAGTCGACACCGTCGTGTGCTGAAGGCAGCTGCCTTTAATAAGGCAGCCATATTAATTCCCGCAGCCAATCGGCCTCTGTAGGCGACCATATTTGTTTCCCTCAATCGCCACCAGAGTGTTTGAAGTGCTACAGGTCGCGGCCAGGAGCGCTGATATCGGCGCGAGCATTTTGTGTTGATTCATTCGTCGCCCTCAAAGGCGCGCTAGCATTGGGGAGCGGAGTTTGGGTGGCAGCCACCAGGAATGCTGGGAATTTTTTAAAGTTTTTTGTGAACTCAAAAAATGCAGGAGGCGTACAAGATCGCTCCGGCTACCCTTGAGTCGCCAGTCCAACGCCTTGACCACACGACTGACATTGCATGAGTAGTGTTAGGAGAAGAAATAGCGTACATTACATCTACCAACACAGAGACGCCAGGCAATAACCTTGTCATCGCGAAAAAAAATATATATTTTATTGCTTCCTCATTTTCCTTCTTGATTAACCTTTGCTAATGATGCNTGGGAATTTTTTAAAGTTTTTTGTGAACTCAAAAAATGCAGGAGGCGTACAAGATCGCTCCGGCTACCCTTGAGTCACCAGTCCAACGCCTTGACCACACGACTGACATTGCATGAGTAGTGTTAGGAGAAGAAATAGCGTACATTACATCTACCAACACAGAGACGCCAGGCAATAATNTACATTACATCTACCAACACAGAGACGCCAGGCAATAATCTTGTCATCGCGAAAAAAAATATATATTTTATTGCTTCCTCATTTTCCTTCTTGATTAACCTTTGCTAATGATGCAGATTGTGAATATGCTAATATCTCTCTCACACGTCAATCACAGCCACTTGGCTCCTGGCTGTCGACGAGAGGACATGCTGGCGAGGATTCTCATATTCCCTCTGGATTTGCCTATCATCACTGGATGGTTAAGAGAAGAAATAAAGTAAGTACTCACATCGGCCTATGCACTCACTAGACAATAAACTTGTCATCGCGAAAAAAAGATGTTTAATGTCGAATGTACACATAGGAAAAAAACTGCAGGCACAGCAGGCACAGCACAAACTTAATATTTGTAAAAGAAATACCTTGATATCCGCACCTGCCACCTGGCTGCTGGCTGCGAACGTAAGGACGGGCAGACATACTCGCCGATGTCCTCACACTCCTAATCTTCTTACACCTAGCGTCCCAGCAGGGACAATTCTCATACTCTAGCATTCAACATTGGTTTCCTCATATTCCATCTGGTCTCCGTTCACCTGATGTCCTGGCGAGAACGAGTCTCATACTCTATCATTCCACCTGCATGACACGGAGCGAGGTCTGCCCATGCATGCTAGCGTACAGTCACAAAATACCAATGTATCAAATACGCTTTAAGCCCACATATAGGCATTATTAGTTGTAATGTCCGAACTGACGAGCGAGCGCGCACTTCTTAGTGGCTCACATATATCCGCCAAGACGCCAAGCATTCCAGAACCTACCATACGTCGCACCGTCCTTGTCAAGAACACTCTAGGCTGACTCATAAGCATAGTTGCCTGTAATTTCCGAACAGTTCAAGACACACCCAATAAATCCATGACATAAACATCACCCCCGACGATGAAATGGCCAGCAGTGTCAACCACATCGTAAGCCCACTTATAAGCATAGTTTCCCACCATTTTGTACCAATGTAAGTTATGGGTACCAAATATATTTCATAAATATATCACCTCTGATGAAAAACCTTGTGGTAGTTTCAAGTACATTTTAGNTTATGGGTACCAAATATATTTCATAAATATATCACCTCTGATGAAAAACCTTGTGGTAGTTTCAAGTACATTTTAGACATCTTATAAGCATAGTCGACTGCCATATCTCATCCACCGAAGCTAGTCTTCAAATTCGTAAGATAGGCATCGACCCTGACAACGAAAAGGATGAAAGTGTCAAACACGCCCTAAGTCCTCGTTTAAGCACAGTTTGCTACCATTTCCCAAACACCAAAGCTATGGTCATCAAATTCATTTCATAGGCATAACTTCCAATGACAAACATGTTGGTAGAAACAAGTACACTTTAAGCCCACTTATAAGCAAAGTTGCCTGTCATTTCCCATCCAACGAAGGTACGACCAACAAATTCATANGTACACTTTAAGCCCACTTATAAGCAAAGTTGCCTGTCATTTCCCATCCAACGAAGGTACGACCAACAAATTCATATCGCAGTCATCACTTTCGACTGTAATAAAGGATATAAGAGCAAGTAGGCAGTAAGCTCTGTTATATGCGAAGTTGGACAGCATTCCCAAACATTTGAAGTTCGGGAACATTTAATTACCATCCACACATGTAGTTATACATACAAGTGCGACGCAATGTTACCATCGCATGTAGGAGTGTATGGTATGAAANTACCATCCACACATGTAGTTATACATACAAGTGCGACGCAATGTTACCATCGCATGTAGGAGTGTATGGTATGAAATAGCACACACATATGCATCGACCTGCATGCACTCGACAATCACCCTCCATCGCCCTCGTAGTATGTTACCACAGGTGTCTACCAACTCGAATCCTCCTCAGCTACAGCTACCCTCCCTTCGTCCACCATCATCCAGGATGTACATATATACATATATGTGACAATATATACATAAATAAATGCTAGAATAGGTAACATAAGACAAACAACAATATGCAAAAAAATCAAGATATATATATATTTTTATGAATTTACTTTTAATTCAATTCATACCTGAAAGGGCCTATGGGCGTATCTCAATAATCAGTCATGATTAGGTAGAGCACAACAGTATAAGATATAGTTATTGAAAATAAGGATTATACAATTTACTATTTACTTGACTATTGATTAGGAGAGCTTCAATGCAACACCAAGATGCTAATCAATTGTATTAAGTATTATTACCTCAAGCCATTAATATTGCATTATAATTGAAAAATCCCTACCTTGTTCATGTTGCCTACCTTGTTCATGTTGCCAGAGGCTAATTCTAGGAGGCGATTAACGACGGCCGTACACACCCATCTTCTGTGGTATTCTCGTTCCAATGGCCCGACGACAAAAGACTCCACTCCCGGTGTTACGCTGGCCTATATCGGGCGCATTGTTTAATATTTTCGGCCCCGTTTACTGGCCGGTGCAGCTGGTTTCTACAACTTACTTTCGCAAGGTGTTATTGCAATCACGCTCATGCCCTTGTTCAATATTTGAAGGTGTGATAAGGCAGGCTATCACTTCATAACATCTCCCCCATTGTTCATTAGCGAGATGCCCTTATCTCGCCCTAGAATCCGTTGGGGGTAATGGAAGATAATTTTGAATTTTGCGTGGTTCATCGTCTGGCAGTAGGAATATGGATCGAAGTGAAGTACTCTTCGCTATGGTACGAAACATTTTTGAAAGGAATTATAGTAGATGGATAAGTTAGGTATAGGGGACTGCCAATTGCTTTCGTGCTGTCCTAGGGCAAGGTGGGCCGAACAAACGCTGTGCTGTATGTTTGCAGGGGCCTTTCGGGCCTTGAACTTGCATTTCCGTTAGGGAGTGCAAAGTGTCTTCCACGCGAAAGTGCGGCAGACCACTCCGGGTGGGACCGAACGCGTCAGTCATTCTTGAGGTTGCGAGTCCCTAAGCAATACGAGGCGTGGATCAGTTGATACATTAATCCTTATAAAGAATGAAACAGCAATACAACGTTAAACATTGGTCATTACAACAGAAAAGAATAATCTAAACTTTAAAAAATCGGAATTTTGAATATTTACTGCTTTCCACATTACAACAATGATTGTGTTTTGTTTGTACAGAAATATGTGAACGACTTTTATTTATGTACAATCTTGTGACTGTTAAATAGTGATGTGATAGGAGAATGTTACATACTATAAAATGGTACGTGTCGTCACAGTGGTAGTATACTGATGGGATGTTATCAAAACGGAGAATATAATTTAATTAATAATTGAAAATTTTATAATTTTCAAAAAAGAAAATAAATCCTACAGCTGCTTTTCTATTTCTTTTCAGTACTTAATATGGAGAGGGAGAAGGGTATACATATACTAAGAATGCTATGACATGTATTTTTAAATATACTGGTAGTATTTAAAAACAGCAAAACCAAATTTTGAAAGAAATGTTGTCTTTCTGCTATAACATATACTAGTAATAATAATAGAATTATATCTACTTGTATTGCATTTTACAAAGAGTATTAAAATCGTCATTACTACTAATGTCAAAATTTACTTCTTAATGACATAATTTTTTTCAACTATGGCCATTCTTCATTGTGATATTACATGATATGTCTTTATGTTATGAAAGTTATGTATATAATACAATAATACATTCCTAAAAGTAATTCAGTTAATGGTATTTGAAAAAAAAAAAAATTTCTACTGATATTGTTACAAGCATTGAAATATGTATTGTTTTATTCTAGGTGCTCGTAATATGCGTTGTTGTAAGGAACAAAATAGCAAATTCTGTAGAAATAGAAAATTAGTTTGGAAGTTTTTTTTCAGTTATACTATATAGTGTGCAAATATTGATACATACTGGAGGCCTCCTGTGAGTTATGATATTACATTTTCATTTAATTGATGATTTGTGTTATGTTGGACTTTTGAGTAAAGTAAAGATTGTTATGTACGTGATACTGTTACCTGCAGGGTTCAGTGTGGAACGCTGGTGACCTGTAAACACTGTTACATCTGGTTCGCGAGCTGCGGTAAACACTAGTGCTGACGGCTGTGAGCGCGGTGCTGAGATAGTTGCGCATGACGTCAGGACTTGTGTTCTCGTGGGCGTTACTTGCGCCGGCCTCTGGAGGAACTTTAGTTGAGGGGGGTTTGTTGTGACATCGCTGCTGGCTGCTGTTGACATGAAACGAGCGGTACCATCGATCTGAAACATGCAAGGAAGTGTTTTAACAGAATGCCTTCACAGTTTGTCGAAACACCTTATATAACATTTTTACTTTAAATAAATAAGAGGGCCATAATAGTTTAAGCAGATTACGGTTATTTAAAATTAGATTGTGAATTTAATCGTTGTTGTATTATATCTCTGGGTGTGCCCGACCTTGGTAGCTTTGTATTTAAATGTGAGTTAAAGCTTTTTTATTTCTAAACTGTCTTTTTAAATGTTTATCTCAGGCNCTTGGTAGCTTTGTATTTAAATGTGAGTTAAAGCTTTTTTATTTCTAAACTGTCTTTTTAAATGTTTATCTCAGGCTATGTGTGGATACTTACTTATGTTACAACTTTATAGTTACGTTATGGTTTTTGATCCAGTTCTTAGTAAATGTCTACAAATATGGATGGTTATGCTAGTACCTGTTTTCATACAAATGTATTATAGTTAGCTGTGTGCGCGGATGAAGCTCTTAATTATTAAAATGTTAATAAGTACGCTGGTNTCATACAAATGTATTATAGTTAGCTGTGTGCGCGGATGAAGCTCTTAATTATTAAAATGTTAATAAGTACGCTGGTCATCTGCACATAGTATAAGTAGAACATAATGACATAGATTATTAAAAAGTTATAATAGTAATAAAGAGAAGAAGAACGTATAGCTAAAGAGTAACTATAATAGTGCTTCCACACACAAATAAAATGTTATCACGGCCTAGGGACCTCAACACATGGTATAAGTAAAACATGATGACACTGATTATGCAAACATAAGATAGTAAAGAGGAAAGGAACACTCAAATAATTAAGTAAGTACTAATTACAATTCTACTTCCTCACAAAAGGGTAGCATACAGGAATTGGGAAAACTGCACTCAATGACTTACACCAGGGAGGTCAAAGCGAAAGTACCCTCGTGGTATACTTTCTAAGTACTGAGTAGTATAGAAATGACCCACAGCAAAAGTTCAATGCATCCAGATTGCGCCCCTATTGCCTGAACTCTTTCAAGATCAGTAGAGCATAGAAAACAGGCCCCTCTGGCCAGGTCACCACTCCACCAGAGGCCTAAAGATTGCTCCGCACCTCACACAATACTTAAGGTTTGACTTCCTGGATAAGGCTACTGGGGCAGATGCGGGCATAAAAGGGTCATGATTAGCATAATTTCCATTTTGTAAAATACCCTTCACATCTTACTCCAGCTTCCATCTCACGTCAGTTTTAGCAGTCTGCATATCTACTTCAGGACCAGTGTGCATTTCAGCACATCCGAAAGCCCCGGGTAATGGGCTAAGTCCATTAATCACAGAACTGGTTAGCTCCGACGGGATTCTTGCTACCTCGTGTCCGTTTAGCAATGGATCGTGGGAAGTGTATGAGAATATTGGGAGTATGAGGAACTTAAATCTAGAACAATAAACTGAAGTTTTAAAACGGGGGTGGGAGAATAAATTGGCGTGGTGTGCGCTAGCACACTGTTTACCAAACACTGAGGCACTCAAGCCGCGGGGAAGTGCTGATGCGGGAAATGTGTTGCCTCGACACCTTGTAACTGGGTCGCATCACCTGGCATGTAGCTGCGAGGTCTCGTCCTTCCATATAGCATCTAATAACGTGATACTGGCTTTATGTCGGAATACTACAATCTTGTAGTTAACTGTCATTACCTGTTTCTATGCATGTTATGAGAAGTTTCTTAAAGATACAGCATGTAGACTGAAAGGAAAGAATCATTAAAAAAAANCTGTTTCTATGCATGTTATGAGAAGTTTCTTAAAGATACAGCATGTAGACTGAAAGGAAAGAATCATTAAAAAAAAATTCCTTCAACTTTATTTTATCTGTGCACAGCAATATCTGACAACGGACATAATGCTGTAGTGCATGGAATTTATAATATTAGCACTAGAGTCAAAAGTTAATTTAATGAAAATGCTCATATGATTATGANGCTGTAGTGCATGGAATTTATAATATTAGCACTAGAGTCAAAAGTTAATTTAATGAAAATGCTCATATGATTATGAATTACTATCAAAGTAATAGCTGCATTTGAAATAACTACATCCAGCGCAAACAGATAATTTATATCTTAATTTAAATAACTAGAATGGTATTGCTGAGTAAACATATGTAACTAGGGAATTGCGGTTCACACTGAAATTCTTTAAATTTTAATACCATTTGTTATTTCGATTTCAAATAATTGCTTTATATGTTTAGTTATTGGGCTGTAAAAGGTAAATTATTATTTAAAACTAAAACATTTTAAAAGTAGATATTATGACATTATTTTTATTATACTGCTACTTTAAAGCTAAAAATTTTAATGTTAAATGTGGACGAGGCTGAAATTTTTCTATTATAACAATAACTATTTACATGACTATTGATCGGGGGAGCTTCAATGGAACACTAAGATGCTTATTAATTGTATAAAGTATTATTACCTCATGCTTTTACTATTACAATCTAATTCTTGTTCATGTTGCCGGAGACTGATTCTAGGAGACGGTTAACGACNTACCTCATGCTTTTACTATTACAATCTAATTCTTGTTCATGTTGCCGGAGACTGATTCTAGGAGACGGTTAACGACGGCCAGACATACCCATCTTCTGTTGTTTTCTCGTTCCAATGTACCGACGACGAAAGACGCTGTGCTCCCGGTGTTACGCTGGCATAATCGAGGACGTTGTTTAATATTTTCGGCCCCTTTTACTGGTCGGGCAGGAGGGGGGTTTGTATAACTGTCTTTCGCAAGGTGTTATTGCAATCACGCTCGTACCTAGGTTCAATGTTTGAAGGTGTGATCACGCAGGCTGTCCAGCTTAGGCCGTTTCACTTTATAACAATATGTACTACGTAAATGTCGTACATGGTCGTGGGTAACAGTAAAATACATATATAGTAATATAAATCTACATCATCAAACCAACACAAGGGCCAGTGACCAAAGTCAACGTTAGCCTGGGTTACAGTTAACCACCTGTCATATATAGAAAAATAAAATTGTATAGAATTGTACAGATAACAAGACATACATAGTCGCAGGTTACACTAAAACATGTACGCATTTATATAAATAAACACCATTAGTCTAGAGTAAGGGTCGGGGAAACCAAGTGTAAAAATTATGAGACTGGCCTGTAAATGAAAAATCAGTCACGCAACAACAACAAGGGACTGGCATATATGCAAGTACATCACGAGCATGATGTCATAACGAGTCACAATATATAAAAAATACCCTATGGAATTACGGTTCATAAGAGTGATATCAGTTATACTATCGTGGCAAGAAGTTCAGTAAAGTTGGAATGCATGCCGACATGAGAATGAACGAAAGATCATAAGGGCCAACAGCAAAAGTGACTACAATGCGTCAAGTGACATACACATTATGCAACATGTAAAGACTTTGTTCGTTTTCACGCCACGAAACAACATACATTTAAACCATTAGTCGCGCAAGAGAGAGACGTTACTGCTATGCGCAGATGCAAACAGATATAAAATATAATTATAAAAGTAATAAGTTATAAGCATTTCACAATCTATATATAACGATATAAAAATGAAATTGAAATGAAAATACTTATAAGCACTTATCAATAATTGCAAGCGACGGGTGCTGTACGATGCTTTAGATGATGCTAGACAAAGCAAACACCTTCCGTACGAACTGATGAAACGAAACAAAAAATTCAGAGTACAGCCAACACTCACAACACTATCATCAGAACGCATCCGACCCGACCGACATTGTGCGATCAATTAACATCGTGGGAATTCGTAAGGCTGCCCCAGGCTGTCGGCCAGTGACCCGAGCACCGTGCAAGTCTCAGCAAGTCGAAGGATGGTACATAACAATAGCGGAGAGAGAGACGCCTCAGGCTCCATGGTGGCAGACCAGTCGAGTCACACATGCATGTCCCTTTACGAGAGGAATTCAGTTATACAGTACAAGGTAAAAATTCATTACGTTTTAATACATCAAGCTGTAAATATTAGCATGTCTCTTTAAAAAATCGCTTCAAATAAACTGGTGTTGGTAGAGGATTTCGATTTTGTCCACCATGCTCAATTTTAGGTCCATAAATGCAGTTCGCATCACCAACACACATCGCTCAGAAATTCTTTCGTTGGGATGCTGTTCGGGTGACCAGAAAATTTTGTCAACTATCGTGGCATATGTAAAAATTAAATCACTTGCAGCACTCAACGAATATACCCAGCTTGCATACCTGCCTAAAGAATTCCTTGTCACATATGCACGACACGAAATAAAATCCATCAACAAACACCTGTCTATCTGCAACAGGACGAGAAGATTCTTGGCTGTCTCCCATGCCTAAAATGTTTTCAAGGTAGTGCTACCTTTACAGAGACACCACATTCCAGGAGCTGGTGAGAGACACACAGGGGGCGAGCAGAAGCAAAAGAAAAATAAGTCATCTCTAAAACTGTAAGGTGAACGAATGTAAATGAGTTGAGAGATCGAATTGACAACTGCACAGCCTAGAGAGCGATCGAACAGGTAAGTTAACATATTTCGGTCCAGCAACCACGCTGATGTTTGCACCACACAGCCAGCAGTCATTTATCGTGGCAACCCGATACGGGTAACACTAACTAGCATGCAGTGTGAACAGAATACAAGCGAGCATACTGGAAAAACGGATGTCATTTTGTTGGCGAGCAGGGTGGTGGAAAGCAGATCGTTACTATATTTATCTCCTATTATAGTGTACTCTGCTTTAATATGAGGACGGAATCAACGGTCAAAGACTTCCCATCTGTAACACCGTTTTCATCGTCAACAGCAAGGTGCCCCGGAGAGTCATTACAAAAATTCCGGAAACGATGTTACTACTGTGATCGCGTACTCTGCTGCAATATGAAGACGGGATCAATGGTCGAAGTCTTACCATCTGTAACACCATCAACATCGACAACATCAAGGGTCCTTAAGAGTCGCTGCAAGCATTATGTTATCAATATTTTTTGCATAGTGTAAATTTCTGAACTAAGGCCCCTAGTGGTGGCTGCTTGAACAATACGCAGATGTTCTCGCCACCTTCGTTTCTCCAGTCGACTGCTTTAGTGCACAACCATCGTCTGCTAGGGTCGCTGTGGTCTTTAGCCATCTTAGTTTCCCCTGTAACCTGTCAGGGAGGACACCAACATCGTTTGTGTTGCCGATGGCGGTCGCTAGGAGCACTCGTGTCGACACACACAACCTAATTCCGGCGTGTAGTAATGCAGAACACTCACCCGTGCATGCGGTACTAGAAGCAAGAAGCTAAAAAAATGCTAGACGCACGAGGTGGACAAAAGGAGGCTAGCAGTTACTGAGAGGGGTACGACTGGGTAGGCACCTGTGGTAACAGACGACAAGGGCGATGGCAGGTAATTGTCAAGTGCGTGCAGGTCAATGTGTATGTGTGTGATATTTCAGACCCATCACTCGTACATGCAACGTTAACTTTGCGACGCACTTTTATGTATACCTACATATGTGGGCGGTCGTTACATGTTCCCNGCTCGTACATGCAACGTTAACTTTGCGACGCACTTTTATGTATACCTACATATGTGGGCGGTCGTTACATGTTCCCGAACTTCAAAGGTTTGGGAATGCTGTCCAACTATGTGTATAACAGGGCTAAATGCCTACTTGTCCTATTTCCTTGATTGAAGTCGGAAGTTATGACTGTGATATGAATTTGGTGGTCGAACCTTCGGTGGGTGGGTAATTACAGACAACAATGTTATAAGTAGGCTTAAAGTGTACGTGCTCTACCATCCTGTTTCTCATCGGAAGTGATGCCTATTCTATGAATTTTGTGACTATAGCTTCTGTGGGTGGGAAATGGCAGCCAATTGTGCTTATACGAATGGCTTAGATGCACTTGACACTGCGGTCCTTTTCGTTATCGGAAGTTATGTCTATGTTATGAATTTTAAGACTATTGCTCCGGTGAATGAGAAATAACAATCGACAATATAAGATGTCTTAAAGTTTACTTGACCCTAGCACCCTTTTCTTCGTCAGAGGTGATATTTATGATATGTATTTGGTGCCAACAGCTTCCGTGGATTGGAATTCATGGGCTACCATGCTTATAAGTAGGCTAAGGGCATTCCAAACCCTGCAGTCCTTTTCGTTGTCGAGGGTGATACCTATGTTATAAATTTGGTGGCTGTATCTTAAATGGTTAGAAAATTACAGCGAACTATGCTTATAAGTAGGCTTAAGTTGTACTTGACAATGTGGTCCTTTTGGCTGTCGGGGATGTTACCTATGTTATGAATTTGGTGACTCTATTTTAAATGGTTCGGAAATTACAGTCAACTATGCTTATAAGTTGCTTAGGGCATACTTAACCCTGTGGTATTTTCGTTGGGTTTGATACCAATGCAATGATTTTGGTGGCTGTATCCTAAACGGTTCGGAGATTAGAGCAAACTATGTTTATAAGTGGGCTTAGAGTGTACTTGATNTTTTGGTGGCTGTATCCTAAACGGTTCGGAGATTAGAGCAAACTATGTTTATAAGTGGGCTTAGAGTGTACTTGATGCGCGCTATGCGACGTGTTGTGTGCTCTGGGCTGTCTGGCATTATGGCGGGTATCCTGGAGCCGCACAGAAGTGCGCGTGCTCAGGAGCGTGCGAACGCACTTGTCCATTGAGACATTACAGCCAACTATGCTTATACATGAGCTTAAGGCGTATTTTACNTTTTGGTGGCTGTATCCTAAACGGTTCGGAGATTAGAGCAAACTATGTTTATAAGTGGGCTTAGAGTGTACTTGATACGCGCTATGCGACGTGTTGTATGCTCTGGGCTGTCTGGCATTATGGCGGGTATCCTGGAGCCGCACAGAAGTGCGCGTGCTCAANGGTTCGGAGATTAGAGCAAACTATGTTTATAAGTGGGCTTAGAGTGTACTTGATACGCGCTATGCGACGTGTTGTATGCTCTGGGCTGTCTGGCATTATGGCGGGTATCCTGGAGCCGCACAGAAGTGCGCGTGCTCAAGAGCGTGCGAACGCACTTGTCCATTGAGACATTACAGCCAACTATGCTTATACATGAGCTTAAGGCGTATTTTACACATGCAAGCAGTGCAACTCTAGGCTACCATGCATGGGCAGGCTTCACTACGTGCCACGCAGGTGGAATGACAGAGAATGAGAGTCGTCCCCACTAGGACTCCAGGTGAAACGAGACCGGAAGGAATATGAGAAAACCATGTTGGAACGACAGAGCATGAGAGTCGTCCCCACCAGTGCAGTATGTGAAAGGAGGCCAAAATTAATATGAAAAAACCAAGGATGGAATGGTATAGCGAGACTCGTCCCCGCTACGATGCCAGTTGAAAAGATACGAGAAGGAATATGAGAAAATACGAGAGTATGCCAGCCCATCTGCATGTCCACAGCCTGTAGCCAGGAGGCTGCGTGGGAATAAAAATATAACTTTTACTCAAATTAAGTGTAAGTGCGTGCGTGCGTGCGGTGCCTGTAGTTTTTTCATATGAGTTCATTCGACATTAAACAACCTCTTTTTTCCGTGATGATAATTTTATTGTCTGGCGAGTGCATAGGCCGATGCGAGATTTAACTTTATTTATTCTCCTAACCATGTAATGATGATAAACAAATCCAGAAGGAATTTGAGAATGCCGCAGCTGCTCGTCCCCTCGTCACCAGCTACCAGCCAGGTGGCGGTGATTGACGTGTTAGTTAAACGTATGTTCAAAATTGGCATTATTAGCATAGGCAAATCCAGAAGGATTATGAGAAAACCATAGAATGTCGATTTTTTTCGCGAGTACAAGTTTATTGCCTGTGTAAGTGTATGTGTTGGTCGATGTGTGTATGTACTTTATTTCTAATGTAACACTTCCCATGCAATGGCAGTAGTGTGGTCAAGGTGACGGACTGGCGATCCAAGGGATGCTGGGACGATCTCGCATGCCTCCTACATTTCTTGAGTTCACAAACAACTTAAAAATATTCCCAGCGCTTCTAGCTGTCACCTGTAGCGCTTCAAACACTTTGGTGGAGAGTGGGGAATCAAATATGGCCGCCTATATCAGCCTACTAGTGGCAGGCATTAAAGATGCTTGATACTATTAAAGAGATAGCTGCCTTCAACAGACGATGGTGTCGACGGTCATGTAGGAGGGCACGAAAAGCAAGAGTGGAAGGGACAGATAGGGCATGGGAGACACGATAGAGGCAGAACTATGAGAAAACCCCCTGAGGGATAGAACGGTTGAGAGGTAGGAAGAAGACTTGGAGGACTGTGAGAAAACCCCCAAGAGATAGGACATGGGAGACATAGAGGGAAAACGGGCGAGAGGAAGGAAGGAAACAAAGAGGACTGTGAGAAAACCCCCGAGAGATAGGACATGAGAGACGTAGAGGAAAAACGGGCGAGAGGAAGGAAGGAAACCGAGAGGATTGTGAGAAAACCTCAGGGGTGGGTGACGAAAGAGGGAGGNAAAAACGGGCGAGAGGAAGGAAGGAAACCGAGAGGATTGTGAGAAAACCTCAGGGGTGGGTGACGAAAGAGGGAGGAATATGAGAAAAAAACCCGATGGATAGAACGTTGGAGGAATATGAGAAAACCCACTAGGGATAGAACATGGAGACGAGAGAGACTGGAAGGCATATGAGAAAACCACCCGGACGTAATGCAAGAGAATAAAGTATGTAAAAATCAAGATGACCGCTTTTGGCGAGGAATGACAGAACAATAGATTGCCGCATGACGTAATCTAAGATGGCAATCATGGCACCGTGGCACAGCACCAGGACGCCATGTGAGACAGCTATCTTATCTTTATTCTACTGGCAAATTAACATATTTACCTACCACATGCTGTAATCCAAATTAAGTACTACAGTTCACAGTACATACATTTAAACATTTCCCTCTCATGGGATTATCTCTTGAGATAGAATCAGAGAATATGTAAGTGAACAGAAGTGAAATAAATAGAATATGTTTCCAATTTGTTATGGCATGCTGGGAAATATATCGTATTGGCTAAGCTGCCAGCTATCTCATGGTGAACGGCAGTCCAACATGTTGTTGGCAAGTGACTTGCTTTGCTGGCAATTGCGGCTGGATTTCGCGGCCCAAGCGTCTGTTTCACTTCTGTATTCGTAAATATTCTCTAGCCGAATGGTGAGTTTTAAGCTCTTGAATTATTTTCTATTTACTATAGTAATTTGTGACCACCTGCCTGGGTTCGCCTGTATCTCAGATATTTTATAAACAATTGCACAGTGTTTTACCAAAAAAAATCTATATCCTAATTAAACACAGTAAAGTCTCCTGAAGGTTTTTCCTTTCACTATTGAACTATTTTTTCCAAACGCACTATCTCAAACTTAAAGATAGATATTTCCAATTCCAGGAGCTGTACGAGCGATGTGAAAAACATTTTTAATAGTGACGGTACCCATCACGAACATTTTATCCAATCACTAATAGCAGTTTTCGTCTGCATCTTTGAAATATAGTGACACCTCAAATTTCAGATCATAATTCGCATATGAAGAGGCACTCGACCGATTCCCACCTGATTAAGTAAATAAGTAATCATATGTGGGCCATATACTTAATGGAATTGAAAAACACCTCTCACAAAAATTATGATTNATTAAGTAAATAAGTAATCATATGTGGGCCATATACTTAATGGAATTGAAAAACACCTCTCACAAAAATTATGATTTTATTCATACTTTAAGTAGATCTGCAAAACGTACAGAAGCATTATACAATTATGAATCAGACTTTGTCGGATGGCAGTTACTAATTTTAGCATGATACACACTTTCTGAAAAAAAAAATGCATGCACCATTTTGTGTAAGAAAATTGCCTGGAAAATTAATCAAATAAACAGCATACATTACAATTCCCGTAAAAAAAATAATAAAAAATAATCCAATCTGTGGTACGAGAACACGAAAGGAAGAGATTGATTTTCGGAACAAGTCGTAAATCACTCTTTACCCCCTTTCC
Organism: Clitarchus hookeri; assembly: GCA_002778355.1. Taxonomy (NCBI): domain Eukaryota; kingdom Metazoa; phylum Arthropoda; class Insecta; order Phasmatodea; family Phasmatidae; genus Clitarchus; species Clitarchus hookeri. Next base: position 330,383 of record NQII01001852.1, on the reverse strand, counting down.
CCTTAAATGTGTGAGTAAAATCGCGAGGGAAGCTGGGAAAATTGCATCTCTACAGCGCAGAACACTACCGCGGCGTGATAGATAGTTACGGGTATATGTAAGTCACAAGAAAACAATTCGAATTACATTTTTACTTACAGGAAGCGAAGGTAATAGTTGGAATAGTGTGGAGAGATTTGAGCGGCTCTTAACGTCGAAATCTTGAGAGCCGATGAAGGTGAAGTGAGGTGAGTGTGGAGCAGTGCCTGATTGCAAGGGCAGGGGAAACGTGAGATACCCGAGAAAGCGCGCTGACCAGTGGCATCGTCCGGCCGATTACCACCTGCGAAAACCTCGCAGCGAGCCCGTCGGGAATCGAACCCGGTTCGCCTAGGTGGGAGGCCAATATTCTGACCACTACCCCACAGCGGCCTCTTAGATATGCGGTCATTACGTTATTGGTAGTAGGGCAGGAGGCTTACGACACTTGTTCAAAGTGACGTTGAGCACAATAAACGAACAAATTTAAACGACTATAATCCATTCACGGTTACTTAACTTTTTTCTGAAGTCCTGCTAAAGTTCTACTTCCAGGATATTCCTCCGCCTTGTACAGACTAAGCTTAGCTAAGTCTAAAAAATTACACCGAAGGACAACGCACCGAATTCTTGCGCACTCAGTAGTAATGATGTTTTGCAAAAGAACTATTTATTACTAAGCGCTACCAACAGACATGTTTTCTCACAGTTTTTATTCATAGTTATTATAAATGAAATATTATAATATATAAATAAAATACAGATCAAGCTTCAATGTCACTAAAAATAAGACACGTTCATGTTAACAGAAGTATAAAAGGCTTGCGACACATGGCATATTTAGGAAATAACTAAGCGCGTCATACATGGGGTGATATTTCAAAGGTTTGATTCAAAAAGTGTGAAGAAACTTCGAATAGACTATATCTAATATGTCCTGGGTTCGTGGAAACATTTTTGCTGTGACCTGCACCGAATCGCATAACGTTAAATTGTGAACGACGAAATCTGCACTGACCACACGTATCTCATAAACAAGTGTCGCCACAGAGAAGATATTATCATGTCTCACATGTCCTACCTTCACCGAGCCTGACATTATTTACTGACCGGCTCTAGGCACATTATTGACTTGGTAGCAGTCGACTCCACCTACATGCTCATGTTGACTTCACAGTTCGGAGACACATTTTGCCTAGCTACCGCTATAACATCAACTCACGCATTGGTGAGAGTAGTTATGGCGTCCACCAGCTGTATATCGGTAACTCTTCTACTCATTCTTACCATATTTCTTATAAAAATAACCCTATTAAAGNGGCGTCCACCAGCTGTATATCGGTAACTCTTCTACTCATTCTTACCATATTTCTTATAAAAATAACCCTATTAAAGACACCTTAGTCTTTATAAAAACGTGGGTGTTAAAGTTTCATTTTATTGTAAAATTGCTTTGTATTGAGTTATCGTATCTCCGAAACCTGAATTGATTATAATAACATAATAAAATCACAGTCACTCGGTAGTATTCCCATTTGATAAAGAAATATTAAAATATAACTGTTAAAGAAATATTCAGATATTCGTATCAAATTGGTTTACGGGTAGTAAATTAATATCTACCTTAAATAGATATTTTAAATAGGAGGTTTAATATACTCCTGTATGGTATACTAAATTTAGTAGGAACATTCTAAAATAGAAACAGTTAAAACTGCCCCAAATCAGCGAATTTGACTGCGGATTATTTAAAACTGCTCCACTTAAATCAGTAAAATTCTACTGATTATTATAGTTGCTGGTATTCACTGGCTAAACAGCGACTTCTACTGATTCCTATTGAATTGCACTGGCCTGGCCGCAATACCTCTGTGGGCTCCGCTGGTTCGCCTGTAGATAATAATTAATTTACAAACGATTCAGTAAAATAATTTTACTGACTGAAATAATTTATTCAAATTTAGAGTAGTTGCGGCAATATTCTGTGAGATAANATTCAGTAAAATAATTTTACTGACTGAAATAATTTATTCAAATTTAGAGTAGTTGCGGCAATATTCTGTGAGATAACAAATCACCACAACCACTGCATGCACTACAACCAGCACCGCATGCACCATGATCAGCACCGCAATTAGCACTGCAGGCTCTGCAATCAGGACCGCAATCAGCACCGCAATTACCGCCGCATGAACCACAGTTAGCACTGCACACACCGTCTGGTCTGCAATCAGCATCGTACACTCTGCAAACAGTACCTCACGCTCCGTAGTTGGCACACCATACACCGCAATTAGCACCGCAATCCCGATGAATGAAAAAATGTTNTCAGTACCTCACGCTCCGTAGTTGGCACACCATACACCGCAATTAGCACCGCAATCCCGATGAATGAAAAAATGTTATACCACAAAAAAACGTGACGTCTCAGCTTCCACTCCATCACCTAATCGAGGGCCCTCATTTTGTTCATTTCCCAATAATGTTATATGAGTTTCTCCAGCTACCACATGGAGCCAGCAAAACAGATAGACATAAAATTAAATTAAGATGTATTCAATTTATATTTTTCTCATTTTGCCAAAATTACAGCCCCAATTCGAACCCCTCACAAGAGCTATAGTTTGCAGCATTATTTACACAAAACCTAGAGCCTTGCCATACTGTCAATACCTTAAAAAAAACCATAAGATATTGTAAATGTAAGACATTGAGTCACTTTGAAAAATTCCACTTGCCTGTGAGTAAAAGACCTTGCTATAGAAAAAANATTGTAAATGTAAGACATTGAGTCACTTTGAAAAATTCCACTTGCCTGTGAGTAAAAGACCTTGCTATAGAAAAAACCACAACAACTTTGACTCCGTCATCAGACCTGGCACCTGTACGGTTATGGGATAGGCAGATATTGCACCATGTGACGAACCACGTCATGAAGCTACGCATTANATTGTAAATGTAAGACATTGAGTCACTTTGAAAAATTCCACTTGCCTGTGAGTAAAAGACCTTGCTATAGAAAAAATCACAACAACTTTGACTCCGTCATCACACCTGGCACCTGTACGGTTATGGGATAGGCAGATATTGCACCATGTGACGAACCACGTCATGAAGCTACGCATTACGAGGGACGGTCGGCCGATTTGGAGAATATCTTTATCACAAAAAAAAACCATGAGACCTAAGCTTTGTCTCTGACGAAGTTGAAGATGGAGGCGTCGTCTCCATCTTCACCCATGAGGCCTCATGTATTCAGGATGGAATTGAACTCTACGGACAAATTTCGGCAGGAGATTCCTCATAAAAATAGGTCGAATATATATACACGATCTAAAGGGTAGGTTTATTCCGAAAGTGTGTAACCACCTTTGAAAGTGCAGTTGAAGCAGATATTTTGGTTATTAACACAACCAAAATGAACTATATATGTCTGCGTTTATTGATATTGCATTATTAAATGACGAAGTACAAAGCTCAATAATAGGGGCTCCAATATCAACCCAAATTCATGGAAAAGGAGTAGTGAACAGTACATTTGTGGAAATAAAAATATAACTCTACCACTGTGTTTGATATTTCCAGACGATTTGTAATCTATGGTGTACAATCAACCGCCTTTTGTTTTTAAGCTAAATACCGCCGTTGTCGAGAAATTAATTCATAATATGCCAATAATTAATCTCCACGTTTGGCACATAGTAGCACATTTCCTGTTGATGCTTGATGTTGCTGTTTGAAATGACGTAATGTAATGTTAGAACAAGTCGTGTGTCATGTGTTATCCATATCTACCCTAATGAACCATCGCTGCAATGTGAGTAGGGCCTGTGGTGGTGCAGTGGCCAGACTTCTCGCCTTCCACTATTGCGAATAAATAAAAGTGTGAACCTTAAAGCATGCTATTATTATGGCAACTAACACATTTGCATTTCAGTGATAGTGTTAGTAACCGATTTTGGCGGCTTCAAATAGCTTATGTCTTCATAGGGTGCAGATGTTTGCCACGGAAAAAAACCCAGTGGCCAGTGGTAACGTCTGCCACGTTTCCCAGATACGAAAATTAGTGTGGAGCGCGCTGGGGATCGAGTCCGATACACACAAAAAAGTTGCGACTAAAACTAGGGGTGTGTCACTGTCACTATCGTGACTTGTACCCTAAAGGCACGGTGACAAATTCACGAAATGTACTGACATGCTTCTTGGAATATTTCCGGTTGCGCTAGCTGCTACAGACACGAAGTCACTGTGAATCACGAACTGAGCAGTGATTTGCTACATACTACAGGTCACACGTCGGTCACCAAAGGAACTTTTGTAGAACGAGACTGTTACATGTCACAACGGAACATAGGCTCCATTTACCTAACACCTGCACATTAGATACCAAATTTACGATATTTTATTTTAATTATTACGAATGTCGATATTTGACGAAGGAAAAAATAATCTAACACTTTTACCATAACCCTTAGATGTTTTGCACCGTTACATCCGTCCGGTCATGTAGGTGCTAAAAGCATAACGAGAAAGTGTTTGGTTCGGCGCGCATTGAGCGTCTAACAATGAGAGCCAATGTAATATGGAAACATTTTACTGCGATAAGCGATCCCTTTGATAATTGCAAGTAGTAAATATATTATCCTGTAATAAATTTTATTCCAGCCGATTCGTCAACCATGAAAGCAATTTAAATTGTTTGCGTAAAAATTAAATCGCTATTTTTGCGGAAGTGTTATTTGCTGTTCATAATATATCTGAAACTGTTTTTTAATAAGATAACTATCTGAAACTGTTTTTGATTATGATAACTCATCCTAATTATTTATTAATTGAAAGATAAAATTGAAGCTTTATAAATGTAAACCTTACAGCAAACAAAAATCAGTACCAAATCTTTAATTTCATTAAATGTTATTCCGAATGTTATTTTTGATTATTAATAAAGTAGTGTATACATTCACTGTTAATTTGTTTTATCATTATAAAAAAATATTAAAAATTATCCTTTATGGAATTACCTTAAGGTTACCTCTTACCTGGCGCTTGAATTGCGTTGCAGTGTTTGAAATGAACGTTTTTAACGAAACTGTTAACGTGCATACAATGTTCTGATCTACGAAAAGAACACACACTTCAGACGTCGGCTGTTAAGTGCTTTCAATTGACCATGTACATTCGAAACTAGCACACCAATATGGCCAAAAACTGCTTTTTCAAAGCGCTGTATCTCAAACTCTATACGCGTCAGATACATACAAAAATTTTAGACTCTCCATCAATAAAATAATATAGTCACCGCTTAAAGACTATTGGTACAAAAAGTGCGACGAGAACATTGCATACCAGTCCAGAGCCTTGCGCTTACGAGAGATCGGGTACTTGTTGCGAGTGGAGTTTATCGCACTTATCGCACCCGCGCTTCTCGGTCTCAGACGCGGAAAAAATTCTGGGTAGCTGGGAACCTTAAGAAAAGTTTGTTTGCCTGTCACCATCGCCAATCACGGTGACAAAACGTAAGAGTTTTGTCACAAGTATTTCCTTGCAATTGGTGACCGCGGTGGATGAACGGTTAGACAGCTCGCCTCCCACCAAGGCTAACCGGGTTTAATCCCCGGCCGGGTTACTCTAGATTTTCGCAAGGGGGAATCGTGCTGGAAGATGCCGTCGGTAAGCGGGTTTTCTCGGGGATTTCCCGTTTACCCCTCCCTTCCATTCCGGCGCTGCTCCATTCAAACCTAATTTCACCCTCTTCGGCTCTCAAGACCTCAATGTTAATAGCCACCCAAATATCTCCACCCATTGCAACTGGCACTAGCAGATATGTGTAGCGCGCACGTTGAGGGATCCGAACCAGCAACGAGGTGGCGCGAAGGCGACGCCGTGACTGGTGAGCTAATGAGGTCGCCTGGTTGCTGAAACCCCTCGAAGATGTAATCCCGTTGGCGAAGGGGTTCGAGTAGGCCACACCATGTTAGGGAGGGGGTGAAGACGCACACCGCCGGCGCGAGTGTCTGTTTTGCGTAGTTGGATAGGGGAAGGGGTAGTGATTGGAAGGCGCCGGGAGGGGTTGTTAAGACACGTTGCCGGGGCGGGAGGGACGCTCCCTCGCGGGCAATTTGAGCGGTGCGGGCTGCCTATTGAGTAGGCGCGTCGGCAGCAGATGTCTCTCCGGAGAGAATTGGAAGTCGCCGAGAGTGCTTCCAGAATGGCAGCCAATTACCGGCGGACCCGAGATCTGTTCTCCTCCCCTACCCCCGTGATGT
>NQII01001852.1:290700-320714 GCA_002778355.1 Clitarchus hookeri | reverse complement strand
TAATTTGCTGATAACTCGAAAAAGCCCTGCACTCCACAGATCTCGCGGTGGGCGTGAGGTGTCCTAGGTGAAGGGGGTGAAGGGGGAAGGCCTACGCCACGTGTACCGGAATTTTCCACCTGCCTGTGGTCCCATGTGCCGTCTCGTAGGCGCCAGCGAAGTGCGCTAGGCGGGGGGTGGTGTGAGTGGGTGATGGATGTGAGCCAATATCGTGCTATAATCCCTAAACCGGCACGCGACAAGTTCTACATGTAAGTAATTCATTTGTTAACAACACGCCTTGTGTTTAATTTCTATTTGATTTAATTGTTAATTCTTTACTCTTACATGATTGATTTTTCCATTTATAAATATGATCAATATTTTATCAAGTATGTGTGGTAAAATATTTTTTTTTTTGGCAATATCTACAATTTTTTAATATTTTTAACTGTTTAAAAATAATGTTAATTTGCAATGTATAATCAACATTGGTTGAAGGTATAATTCAATAATTTAATAAATTATTATGCTTTTAATGCAAGCAGATATTTCAAGGCATATGAACTATTGCTCTCACTATCTATGCATATGAATGCCGAAATAGTGAACGGTACAACACAATCACATATCCAATAATGAATTAGTTGTGCTTCTGCTAGAAAAATCGAACGATGCACCTGCTTGAAAATCTTTACGCACAGAGCTGGTACCATTAAGCAAAAAGGATTCTTATATAATAAATTAACTAATCAGTTAACGCATTCAGAAAAAAAAATCAAATACATTTCATGAAATGATATGATGTATAATTTACCAATTTTTGTGATAACAAATAAGGTAACTTTTAAGTAGTGATTTTAAAAGTTTTTTTAATTTATAAAGCTTTCAATTTTTAATGTATATTTTTATAACTTCTATACATAATCATGCTAGAGAAAATAATAGAAGTGTTTAAATAATGAATGATAAGTTGCAAATTTAGTAGAGACTTTTTTTACTATGTTTTATGGGTACTGGTTACTATTTCTTTCTTTCAGTGTAGTATAACAAAAATATGAAGTATTTTCTATTATCATTTCGTTATTTTGAGTCTTATTTTCCTCTGTATGTGGATAATAAATAATACATTAAATTAATTGGGTAGAAACACCAACACAACATACCTGGACTATCTAGTCTAACTGTATCCGGCCTGGATGTCTTAATATGAGGTGAATCGCCTTCATCAGAATGATGATTACGTTTTTTTTACGCAAAAACGTCTTATGTCACTCATAACTTGAACAAAAATTGTGAACTGACGCGGTCGCAGGCGGGAAATCCCCCGCATCCGTCGCGCGGCAGCGGGGATTCCCCGAGCAATAATGCCAACCATCGACTACAGAGATTAAGTATGTTTTCGATGAGCGAAATAAATTCAATCAAATACCCGCGCGATTTAAATTTGACATTACATTTATCTACATAATATACATGCATAATTCTATATTTTATATCAGTTAATAGTATAATGTGTAGATGCAGATGCACCTCCCTGAAAGTAATCCTGGTGGCGCCCATGACTGCCGTGCGGGATTCATGGTGTGAAATGCGTCCTGCATACCTTCAGACATTAGTCGAGTCCATGCCACGTAGTCTTGCTACACGATATTAGGCAGGTGTACCAATTTTTTTTAGCTCTTCAGTGTTTATCTAGCTGGTTCTGAACCTTATAATGTCATATATCTAGATCATATTGAAACTTCAGATTTTTAAATATGCATCTTAGTTGTCTTACAATGAAACTTTTGTATTATTTCTTCTTTGCAAATCTACATCAATGGCAACATCTTTTGTACTAAAATTCTTACCACTATACCTTAATTAGTTAACTCATCTGCATGACGCATGTTTATATGAACTATGACAATACATTTAAACCAAATTTGAAAGTTTTTAAAACACAGTTTTTTTTAAAGAGATTTTTAATATTTATAATTAATATAACTTACGTATAAGTTTTTACTGTACGTTTTATTTTTCTTATTTTTTCCATTTTTGTTAACGTCTTTTATAATTACATGATTGGTTAAAGATTTTTAATAATAATGTAATATTTTATTTGCCTGTATAGTAGATGACCACTACATGTAAGTGTTAATTATCTATTTTAACTGCACAAATATTATTATTCAAAAATATTAAAACCATTATCAATATCAGCTACTTATAATTCTGAACTATATAATTTTTGGTATATGTTAATTCAAATGTTTAGTATCCATACTATAATTTCAATATAACAACCCAAGTAGAAACCTACACTAGCCCAATGGTTGTGATTTGGTTGTAAATATTGAGCTAGAACACAGAAAACAATGACCCAACGTAAAACGCCAACGAAACTTAGCTCCCGCAAAACTAACATGAAATTATTTAGCGCCCGTCAACAGTGACGCCACAAAATCTAAATATGCCAGAACCTTCCGTAAATGTAATAATTTGAAAAATTTAACTGATCGGTTGATTGTTACTATGATCGGTCTGTCTAATGAGAATCTATGGTGTGTGTTAATGCCATCCATGTAAATGACGAGCTTGTTATCGAATTGGTTACATGTACTTGTAAAAGCATGTTTGTGATAACGCGGAGTTTAACTGTAAGGACTTTTGTTAATACAAAGGATTAAAAATGTTTTAACCAAGCTTAATTATTCAATATAAGTGAGGCTGACATATGTAACAGTAAACATATTGACAGCCTGATAAGCTTGATATGCATATAAAATCACTTATCTCATAATGCGACCTATCAGTGTTTGAAGCCGTACCGACGATCTGAGATTGACGGATCAATCGTCAGCGGTCCACTAATTGCAGTCAACTATGCCCATAAAATGTGGCAAATACTCCCGTAAATTAAACTTATACAAAATATACTTTGAGGCATTTTCGATATCTTCGACCTTATATATGGATATATACTTAGTTTTTAACGCCCGCCTGTCCATAGCTTCGTCGAATGTTTGATTTTGTATAGGCCCTCTGTAATCCAATGTCACATTTTGATAATTCGTATTCTAGTAATTCTGTGGTAAGCAGACTTACGAAATTTTCTCCGTGCGAGACAAAAATGAGCAAATATCCTTTGATGAACTGCTCACTTTTCGGAATACATGGGTCTTTAGATTGTGAAGGCATGCTGTTTCGGCTTTCAATGAACCCGTTATCGCTAAACATCCCAGAACCTGCCACACTTCTGGGGCCTGACTGACGGTTAAACGATGACAATTCAACACTTTCAACCCTTCGTGTAAGTGGTGATGGAGACTTTACATGACGTGTCTTGGCAGGTGAACGACTGACAGACTTAAAATTTTCACACGTGTGTCTGCCAGACTAAATAACTAACGAAAAATAGTTGGGGAGTGGTACTATCTGGAGGATGTGTGGTCCGCCATGGTTCTAACCCAGTGCCCTTTTCATGTAGAGCTTTAATTTTTTTATTTTTCATTTAATTTTTAAATAATTATTGGTTTTTCTTAATTTTTCTATTTATTTATATCCAAAACATACATTTATTCACTGTTTTTTTTAACTTTTTTTTAAATTGAAATTTTTTAAGGTTTTTGATGTGTTTCATTTTAGGCGTTGCATTCTAGAACATCTGTCAGCTCCAAAGTGTTATGTAGATCACAGTCTTATTACGTGCACGCATGCTGCTTCTGCCATAAGTGTTGGCCATGAAGTTGGAGTCGTCACTTGGTTACATATGTGTTGTTGTGTCTAGATTAGGAAGACGCAGGCGAGAGCTGGTCGTCCACTGGGCCCCATCTCCATGCGGACTTGGGTGAGTAACCTGAAGATACGACAGGTTTTAGCAATACCAACATTTGTTAACAAGTAGGGCGTTATAAGAGCATGCGTAAGATTGAAGTCGGCCATTATTCTTCTCGGCCGGCGTACCTGGCAGGACTCGCAACTATTTGTAAGGATTTTACTTTCACAGTCGTAATTCTATTCCTCTAGAGAACGAGTTGACATTATGGCATCATCGAGCCGACGAATAATTCGGTAATACGGAACATTCCGAATATTGAGAAACATAGCACGGTATCATGTCTTAAGCGAGATGGTAGGGTCGCTAAATCTGCTTACAAAATTTATTTCAATAAAGAATGTAACATAATTTACGTTACAGAAGTTAGTAGATGATTTGCTATGAAAATAAAAGAAGAAAAGCTTACCGATATTTTGCCCAAGCGATTCGTTAGGGAAGCACACATTTGAAAGTGTAGCACAAATTAATCTGGTGAATTCCTAGCAGTTAGACAACAGGTAGAGCGTGGCTGCTAATATGTCTGCGTGCAACACACTGTAGGCTGTCCACGATCAAGTGATCACTTATGAAGCCCCTGCTAGAGATCTACTTCTTTGCGCATCGTGTATTCTTGCACCATATGTACAATCAGCATTTACATTAGCCGGATCACTGTATTCGTGCGGAATTATTACAAAAATAATTTTTTACAAATTTGTCAATTGTTACACTCGTGTGTATTAAACAACCTNCGAGTTGACATTATGGCATCATCGAGCCGACGAATAATTCGGTAATACGGAACATTCCGAATATTGAGAAACATAGTACGGTATCATGTCTTAAGCGAGATGGTAGGGTCGCTAAATCTGCTTACAAAATTTATTTCAATACNAAGCGAGATGGTAGGGTCGCTAAATCTGCTTACAAAATTTATTTCAATAAAGAATGTAACATAATTTACGTTACAGAAGTTAGTAGATGATTTGCTATGAAAATAAAAGAAGAAAAGCTTACCGATATTTTGCCCAAGCGATTCGTTAGGGAAGCACACATTTGAAAGTGTAGCACAAATTAATCTGGTGAATTCCTAGCAGTTAGACAACAGGTAGAGCGTGGCTGCTAATATGTCTGCGTGCAACACACTGTAGGCTGTCCACGATCAAGTGATCACTTATGAAGCCCCTGCTAGAGATCTACTTCTTTGCGCATCGTGTATTCTTGCACCATATGTACAATCAGCATTGACATTTGCCGGATCACTGTATTCGTGCGGAATTATTACAAAAATAATTTTTTACAAATTTGTCAATTGTTACACTCGTGTGTATTAAACAACCTTAAAGAAAATATATCGTTTTAGTATACAGAATTGTTTACCTAAGACTCTTAATTCGACGTGAGGCCTCGGGACGTTAACAACTTACTGGGAACATACGAGTCAGTGTGCCTATTAAAACATAACCTGTTCACGCTGGTATGGGCACGACGTTATTCAGATGTTGATTTGAAAAGTGCTGAGATCACCGTGAACAGCACGTGACGATAAGCAATTGAAAGTGACGTGTGATCACGTGATCAGTTGCTCCGCGCCAGTCACGTGCGTTACGCACGACAGCAGGCAGGTGCGTGCGCGCGGTGAACTCACTAGACAAGTGAATGTCGATGTGAGCATACGCAGCTGCGTACTTAAGTGGTATAGGCTATTCACTGAGAGGTGAGCACTTTTTAAGGCCCTCCCAACGAGCATTAACTACAAATAAATATATTTTGTTTCAATCTCAGATGGTAATCTTCGATAGTAGTGAAACCTATGAACTGTTTTTATTACCCACGTGGCTATGTTTATATTAAAAATTGGCAGAAATATAGAGATTGTCTGAAAGAAACAGTCAGAAGGGCCTTAAAAAGTGCTCACTTTACCGTAAATAGCCTATACGCAGGTCTACATGCAATCACCAATCACAGTGGTTGCCTAACTGATAAGCGTTCATTCTCCTTATTTGAACTTCAAATTCATTAGCCTACTTCCTTTACGAATCGCATGATGACAAAAAATCTTGAAGCTTTTGTTCTATTAATTTCATTGTGAATCATCTCCTAACCTTTGTATTAGACGCTTTGTTAGAGCTCGTATTAAATAATTTTATGAGAATTTATTTAATTTCACCTCTAGTTATTTGTTTTGGTGTCCTTGGAAAGATGAACTTGAGAATTTGTTGATGCTGTAAGCGCAGAAAAGTTTTTGTATTCCTTCCCCAATAATAAAAAATTATATCTTGTTGGTCATGCTTATTTTCTACATTTTTTTTACTAAACAATTGAAAAATTATATATTGCCGTTGTAAAAAGTGTGTACAGTAACGATAGTAATTTTCTGCTTTATTTACCTTTCTTTGTCATATTAATAATATCTTGATCAAATATAGATAATTTCGTTACAAGTAGTTTGCTCTTAGCTGAAAACTGTTGCAATATTTAGTTAGTGACTTATTCCTGTCCTCTCTGCATATTTTTCCAAAACTGAACACAAATTATCTATATAACTTATTAGCATACTTTTACCTTCATATGTAAGTGAGAAAATCTGATGAATTACTGAAAGTTTTATATAAAAAGAAAATAAGTGTTAAAATTGTCTACGCAGAAGGAATTTTCCTAGCGATCTTTCTAGTAGATCCTAAGATATGGCGTAATACTTTATGAAATTATTTTTAACAGCATCTTCCAACTGCCTGGTAGAGGGTCGTTTCATAAGAAATATAAGCTTTTGTTTTCCAAAACGCAATACGACCCAATGCATCTTAACTTCCAAACAGACAGACATACCTTCATACAGCATCTTAATGAAGCTATCACAACGATACTCATGTTGGTATTATCAGAAACCAATCTCATCTTAATAGCTGTCATCCAATTTTTGGATCGGTAATTTACCTACAACTGGCTAAAAATTCGCGTTCCATGCAAAATAGGGTAACAGTAATGGCATTGCCCACACTAGAGCGCCCTACAATCAATAAAGCTGTTTCTTCATGTGTAAATAACCGCTTTGGATCCAATTATTGTACAACTCAAAACAGTATTATACATACCAGCACATGAAAGTTTTATCAACAAGACGTAAGAATCCTTCCTTCATAGAACGTACGTATTCGTAATACTCATCTATAATATTTCAGGTATGATCAAGTTAATGATATCAAATTACATTGATCGTTCGGAAAGTAGGTATACAAGTGTATAAAAATTTTTGTGAAGTTTTATAATTATGTGCAAATCGCATTTCGGCGATTGAAGACCAATTTTCAGAAATATTTGCATTCGTAAAAAAAAAAAATCATATGCTCTATTATTACAGAGGAAATTAAATTAAGTTACAAATTTTATAATAATGGCATACTAACTTATATTAATTTATTATTGAACAGTATTTGACAATACATGTCAACACCATCAAACCTACTAGCAGAAATGCGCAAAATGTATAATTTTGTTTCTAGCTTATACAAGTGTTCAATAACAAAAATGATGGGGAATTCATATTTGTTGTAATAACCGTGATTTCTAAGTGTGTAAAATACATGTGATGATATATTTTATAAACATTAATACAAACGTTGTGTGCAGTAAAAGCGCATAAAAACCACTTAGTGGTATGTAAGTGGTGACATACACTTTGTTAACTACTTCAAGTTACTGCCATAAACATCAGCCACCCAAATTGATATATAGCGGAATGATGCACAAGTGTACTGAGAAGTTTGCACTTACAGAGTTCTATAAATATAGAATATGTACTGTTATAAAGGATTGCGTCATGATGGTTTACCATATCACTACAAAAATGTTTAGTAGTATGCTCCCAATTTAAAAAGTTGTAAGTGAGGAACATTCGTACATACAGACAGACATTCACACGCTATCCTAAGTCAATCTTTCCAAATACATCAGGCTAAATATTCAATTAATTTAGGACGACATACATTCAATAAAACTTTAAAATAGGCGAATAATATATTTTCTAAAATAAAGCTGAAGAACGCACCATGTCACTTGTCATTTATAAAGTTATTAAATCCATGTCGACAACCATATACAAGTAATTACTATTTGTTCGGGAAACGTTTCGAAAATGATTTATTTCCTATATTTACAGCAGCGAGGGTACGTCAAACCGTTATATTCGTCTTTCTGTGCACGTAACTGTAAATGCTATCAGATACGTTAAGAGGAGTCCACAGTGACACATTTTCTGTGAAGTGGTTGTTTATGCGTATTCACGTATCTCAGTAAATAAATGTTCTCTAAATACGCATTATTGCCAAAACAAATGTAACAAACAATTACATATGCCCCTCATGTTTTTACTTTTAATAAATTAAGTATATTCATGCAGAATAAATTCGTGAAATGGTGAAATATCGCATTTTTCAAGGTTACCTAAGCAGTTTCTTCAAGCAGCAAGAGAAATGTACAAACATAATGGCGTAGTTTAATCTTTGGGGTTTCATCGCGTGTATTAAAGTCTTACAGTTACAGATCTAATTAGTGCAGTGCAGGACCACTACGGGAACAATGCACGGCTTTCGCTTAGGAGCGATTATGCACATGGAGTGCGTGTTAGTGTCGCCCGTATCGTTCCCTCGCTTCTTGCCCTTGGACGCGCAGTTGTGTACTTCCTCTCAAAAACACGCTGCTACTTAGTGCCGTATTTCTTTTACGGCAGTCCGCTAAAGAGACACACGATGACGACGTGCAATTAACAGGTTTTTAAGTGTCTAGCTCGTCAGCGCAACGCTATTGTGCGAAGCATGGCGGGGAAAGGAAAAATACGTGTTTAAAGTCTCATGACACAAGAGACAAGTGCTGCTGCGGAGTCGTATCTCATGCATCCAATAAAAAAGAACTATAAAGAAAGAAGTGCCACGGCTGTGCATGTTATCCTCAACTAAGCTCAACCACAAGTTGTTTCTTATGCAGTTTTATTCGCGGACGTGAGTAAAGCAACACTTTTTTCTTGTATCGGATAATACACATGAAATACGATGACAAGATAAATTTACTCTTGCGAGGAATGAAAAAGAAACCCACGAAGCCCTTGTCTCAGGAAATGGAAAACTTATTCACACACAAACACTTGCTACAGATTGTATAGACAAAAGACAGTGGGAGAGATTTGCGTAGCCGTTAGCTACAGAATAACTAAGAATACAAAGGTGAAACCGCCGCTTAATATCGCGAACTTCAGTTGCACACACGGGGGCCGCGGTGGCTGAGCGGTTAGTCTGCTCGCCTTCCACCAAGGCGAACCGGGTTCAATCCCCGGCCGGTTCACGCCCGGTTTTTCGCATGTGGAAATAGTGCCGGACGATGCCGCTGGTCGGCGGATTTTCTCAGCGATCTTACGTTTTTCTCCCGCCCTTTCATTTCGGCGCTGCTCCATAATCATATCAATCACACTCATCGGCTCTCAAGCCATCGCTGTTTGGAGCCGCGCAAATCTCTTCACTCTCCAGTTGCACACGCCCGCAAAATGGCGTCAAAGGCAAGCAATATGTGGGAATGCCGTTCGCCAGCCAGTGACTGGTAATGTACTTTCTCTGCGGCACACCAGCAAGTTGCGCCGCACGTAGTAGCCAATGAGACACAAGGCCCGCTTTCGGAGTCTCTTGCAGCCAATCAGCAAGTGAGCAAAGCCCACGTCGAAGGAACAGCCACGCCGTGTCACTTCTGTATACTTATATATTCTGTAGCTGAAGAACTGTGGCATTGAGCACCGATAGGGTTAAAGGTTTGGCGGAGGAACAAAACGTTGGAATGTAACAGCGGATGGGGAAGGGAGGACCCCGAGATAAAGTATCTCCATGTCTCCAACATGCACTATGAGTAATTATTCGGAAATTTACTATTCCAGTTTATACGATTAGTGAGAACGTGCGAATGGTAATTTCCCCCCTATTCATTAATTGTAGCGTTCCTGCATTTGCTTAGGAAACAGGCAAATACGTAGGAAAATCCTCAATTTTGTATAGTAGTGACGCTAAATATTCACATATATGTAGTTTGATATGTGGTATTATTTCAATAGAGTGTGTAGGTTAAAAACTTCCATTCAAATATATAGAGTTTATCAGAAAATTCTTTACAGTGTGGAAAACTCCTTTGTCGACCCCGCCTACATTACAATTGGGCTTAGCGGAGGTGGTGATGTAACGGTCTCACTACAACACAACCGCGAAGCCACGCAGTCGAAAACTTATTCGAAAAGCTGCCCAAAAGTCAAATTTTTAACTTAAAATATTGGCGAAGTTGCTGATGAGCTATTATTGGCGTATGATCCCTCCATGGAAAAGCGTACACCTTAATGGGAAATTCCCACTACGTGAGATTTTAATTACATTCGAAAGTGATCTTCGTTTTCATCAGATGTGCCTCTGGATATTTCAGCAAAATACCACGCTGCACTGAAGTAAACATAATTTTTATAAAATTTGTGATATTTTTGAGTTTCTAAATATTTATGCATTTCCAAGAGATACTGAACAGATATCACTGCCTTAATTTGTTGCTAGATTAGGGGAAAGGTGCCATCAATGGAACAGAACCACCATTGGGCCACTTTGATATCTCAGGGATTATGCACAGCGCATGCGCGAGGGACGCAGTAGAGTACGAGCGACCGAGCCGCTGCCTGCTAGAGAAGTTTCAGACTTGTGGTAGGACGGACGTACACAGCATAGTCAAGTTCGTTTATTATAGAGTTGTTGTTAATTTTACGTTGTCTATTAGGGCTTGTGCGCTACAAGTAATTTATTAGAGAGTTATAATTTGGTAGGGTACTTAAAAACTTGTTACATGTGAAACATATAGCTGTATTGAAAAAGTATGTATTGATTATTTACACTGCCCTGCAGCGCGCTCAAGAAAAAAGTGTTTTAAGTGCTATGGTTGGACAATCAGTCAGGGCCATGGACAACCAGTCAGTACCATGGACAACCAGTCAGAACCATGTTCCACCCATGACATACTGGTCCGTCCATGGCATCACAATTCGGCAGTGCATCTAACGTTAATATTACAAGATACATTATTCTGTAATGGGAACTGGAACAGTTTCATTTAATTATAAAATGAACACACCAGATTGTTCTGTTTTAAATTACTCAGTGTCCAGGGCTCAGTTTCACACAACCCGTATATTTACATCTAAGGCACGTGCATCAGGAATCAATACAGACAGAGTAAGTGAATTCTATGGGTCTTCTTGAGAAAGTAGTAGAAGATAACAACATTGTTCCTACTCGTAGTTTATGTTCAATGCAAGCGAGACAGGGCTCTCTACACTCTTGAAAATCCTAGGAAAATAAATTTCTCGGAAAAGGAAATCTTAAGTGGAACCAACGTCGGGCGGAGAGTGTGGAGCTAACACCATAGCTCTATGCTGCATCAGTGCCTCAGGTTCCTACATCCATCCCATGTTGATATACAAACGGGCAAGTGCATGCTACGATTTTAGAGATGGAGCTATGCTTAAATCAAATCGTGAAAGCAATTATGTAAACCAAACTATTTTTGTTAAAATATTGAAGCTTTTCATTAAGTGTGTTAAACCAACCATGCATAAAAAGTTCTTCTTTTGGATGGGAACTCGATGCACACTAAGAACATCGAAGCACTGCTAGTTATAATGTAACTTTAATAGAATCATTACCGCGTCGCACCACACATCGCCTCAAGCCTTCAGATGTTGCCTTCTTCAAGTCCTTTAAAAATCTATCTACTATAGAGATGAACTCGAAAAGTTTCTTAGGGTAAATCCAGGTCGATGCGTCACTCAGTCAAAAGTGACTATGTTATTTCGCATTGCTTATGGAAGAACTACTATAGTGGGAATGGCAGTGAACACTTTCAGAGCTACAGGAGTATGGCCTGTAAACAGGTATGTATTTCCCGAACATCATTTTTAAGCTTCTTTGCCCCCCACCCCGTCCCCCAACTCGGGCCACTTGGTCCAAATTCTCTATCATTAGCTCATCGTGTGACACATTCCGACAAAGATAACAATACGGTGTGCCAACCAAGTACAAGTACATACAAAGTGATTCCCACCCAGCGAGAAGATGGAGAAATAAGTGCTCCTTCAAGTCCCAAGCCCAATTCATCGTTCTCCTTCGTGTTAGTGAAACTAATAGGGGCAGCGGTGGCGTAGTAGCCAGGGCGCTCACCTCCCACCACTGTGATCAGGGTTTGATCCCCGGCGGTTTCACTTCCGGAATTTTGCATGTGGGAATCGTGCTGGGCGATGGGTTTCTTGGGGTGCTCCCGTTTCCCCCGTCCTTGCATTCTAGCGCCACTCCATCCCAGACCCTCGTTTCACGTCATGTATGGGGATAATGGGCACCTACGGGTCACAGATTGAAAGCCCATAATGCGGAGGTTTCGCCCTGGGTGCACTCCTCATACGAAATGTATTTATTTAGTGAACCAGACATCACAATTTCCAACGACAGCTGCCGTTGCATTCTTCAGAAAGAATACAACGGGGACACTATGAGTTGCTGTACTTACTTCCTCCCCTACAATGCAGCACTCGAAGCATCCTACGCCCTAAAGAAAACATCAGGGGATCTATACAGTTGAAGAATCTTGGTTTTTGTGATATCTGTGAAACTGAAAGGGATGAAAACATGATAGAGCGTATGCCGTGCAAAAAAATTGATTTAATTGTGTATTGTTTTGGCGTGCAAAAGGGAAAGAAAGTTTTCTTCTGCCACACTTGCCAATAATTTACATTCAAATAATAATTTTTGTAATTTGTTAATTAATGCAGGGTTATTTTTAAGACAATTTTATGTTGCAGCTACNTCTTAATTAATGCAGGGTTATTATTAAGACAATTTTATGTTGCAGCTACAAAGTGTTACTGATAATATGTTTTTTAATTGAAGAAAGGGAAATTTGAAGAAATCTGAAGCTATTTTAATACAGTTTCTATTTATTGTATTAGTTTTTACGTAGATAATGCATGTCTATCATTTGAATTGTGCAGTTTTTGAATTAAGAATATATTATTGTAAATATAGTAGATATTAAAAGGGGTCTATTGATGGAACTAATATGGTTGATTCAAAGAACCCCATACCTATAAATGGACCACTTGCACTTGTTTTCAAATATTTTTTCCTTAAAACACAAGGGATTTATATAAACATTTAGGAGACTAAAGAGTACGGTTATATTATATGACTGTACACGAATGTTTACAATAATGCTGGTGAATTATTTATTATGCTATGAAACAAATTACTTACCAGGTCCATTGATGGAACCCTTACCCGTGTATTTTAAAATCCCATCAGTAAATAAGTGTTCTTGAAAGTCATGACAAAATATTTTCTCTTATATGGCCTACGCTCTAAACTATAATCAGTGAGAATTGAGCCAAATCAGTGAAAACAGTGAGAATAGAGCAACTGATAATCAGTGCCAGATAACTAATTAATATATTTGTTGAATATCACTGATTTATTTGTGATTTTCAAATTAATGTCAAGGATTCCACTGCTATAAATAATTTGTTTCCAGTTAATTTGCCTGATTCGACTGTCAGCAGTAGCTTATCAACTGACTTTCAGCGAACGTTATTTCACTGATTGACATCACTGTTTCGGACAGGCTTTGCATTAGGCATTCCAAAAAGTTCAGATAAATTTCGGTAATTTATTTTTCATACATCGCTCTTGTATAAACATTTAATTCCAGGATTGAGCGACAGAGAACTGATATTTACTACGAAGTAAATGTTTCTGATGCTGAAAGGCTTCTTTGCAAACAATGTATGAACTAATCTCCAACTCCTAGAGAAACAGTTGTCCGAGACACGGTGTTGTGATGTATCAATCCGTGCGAGCGCAAGCCCTGCTTGCTAGGATTTTTTTTTCTAAACTGAGTATCAAAAGGTAAGCAGTTTCACTTGTTCTGCTGACACAAACAGTAGACGGGAAGGAGCTTCCTATTACTTACAAAATGCTGTTTTCCATTATAGATGATAACGTGTTTTTTGATACAGTATCTACAACAAAATCTTCTTTGCGTTGCTATTTTGTGGAGCAACGACCAAGAATTATAACAAAATTGAAATTGCACTACAAAAAAGATAAATGGATCCCACCTTTGATTTGGGATGTTAATCACTGCATATGTGGATTCGTTTATTGTAAATAACGTTTCGCACAAACCGACCATTGCCAAGTGGCAAGCGTGTTCTGAGGAAGAAAAAATTATTCTCGGTGACANAATAACGTTTCGCACAAACCGACCATTGCCAAGTGGCAAGCGTGTTCTGAGGAAGAAAAAATTATTCTCGGTGACAGATAAAAATTTGATTAGAGGTTCATTTTTGTTTTAGGCCAAAAGAGTCGACAGTCGTAAGCACAACTTATAGAAAAACGGTTTCGTTAATTTTANAGTTCATTTTTGTTTTAGGCCAAAAGAGTCGACAGTCGTAAGCACAACTTATAGAAAAACGGTTTCGTTAATTTTATTATTCTTATTTTTAGAACTCGTAGTGAGTGAAGAGGATTTGGGAGGCTCTTAATATCGAGGTCTTGAGAGCCGAAAAGGGTGAAGCGAGGTGAAAATGGAGCAGCGCAAGAATGAAAGGGCGGGGGAAGCGGGAGATCCCCGAGAAGCCCTACCGACCAGTGGCACAGCCCGGCACGATTCCCACTTGCGAAAATCCGGGAGTGACCCGGCCGGGTATTGAGCCCGGTTCGCATTGGTGGGAGGCGAGCAGTCTAACGGCTCAGCCACGGTGGCTTCGCTTAGAACTCGGAGGTGTCTCCATAAATTACAGGTGTACACGACACGTTTATTAAAACATTGGAGTAGCTATAAATGGTGGCTCAGGTGACACTGGGTCCTGGAAGAGGAAGGGGGGGGGGAGAACCTGCTGCCTACCATCACGTCACAGGTGAAGGTCGCGCTCGGCGGACATGTTGGATGTTCATGTCCCCCCCCCCCTTGGCCATAAACGTCCCACGCTGGGCCATTTACAGCGACACGTAACACTTAACACAATTTTAATAAACATTACTTTAATAAAAAAATATTTCAAAATTATTTCAAATATCTTAAATTATCGGGCCGCCACATTTGTTCTGTAATGATGATCGCCCGTTTGCGTTGAAAAATAAATGATGTCAGTGTAGCCGTATATCACAATGTTGTTTTTATAAAACATATTGGTTTTTTTAATTGACGTAAGAAAAATTTAAGCTAGTTTTACCGCCACGATATTTACATTGCACAACATCATTGGTGTAAACTGATCCCCTCCACCACAGACAAACCACACCAAACTGTCGATATAACATAACTATTTGCATACATGTGGAGGAAAATAGGGTCATAAGTTATAACGGTAACTTCTTGTTATAATGACAGATTTTTACTGTTCTGCAGACGATTGGCAAGCTTTTCATTCGAACAATTATATTTGCAAGAGACCATTTAAAAGTTACAACATAAAGATTGGTTTCTGCGCAACTGTTATTTATCCCACTTCACCTTTCACCCAAAATGACAAACGAAATTGTAAACGGCATTATAAAATGTGATTTACACAGATATATATATATACATACATATATAATCATCTAAGGAAAATAGTATATAGAGAAAAACATTTCACTTACTGCGCAATTTATGAAAATGGGATATTAAATTATTGATCCTACCCAGTCCTGACAAATTTCCTGCGATTCTAAGGGAAACTGAATATTTTGTTAGCTAGTAAGGAGCAGGTGTCCTTTGTTTTCATAAATGTATTGTTTAGTAAGTTTCTATAAACAATGATGGTTTGAAAGTGACAAACATGTAAACTATGTAATGTAATTAACATTTAATCGAAAACACATTTTACAATTTGCAATGAAATTTTTTTTATGTTTTCATTACTTATAGTGTTACGAGTTTTTAGACCCCGTGTATAGCGCCTCTGAAATGTATTATTGATNATTTAATCGAAAACACATTTTACAATTTGCAATGAAATTTTTTTTATGTTTTCATTACTTATAGTGTTACGAGTTTTTAGACCCCGTGTATAGCGCCTCTGAAATGTATTATTGATAATAATGCGACTGGTCGCATAAGCAAAAATATTATAAAAAGGGTAAATGATAATTACTTCTGATTTAGCAGCCACTGAAACATATAGTGTGTGAGANAAGCAAAAATATTATAAAAAGGGTAAATGATAATTACTTCTGATTTAGCAGCCACTGAAACATATAGTGTGTGAGACGGAGACCACATGTGGTAACTTGCCATTTGACATAAGAATTCAGTACACTGGAAGAAACGTACCACATTCATTAAGCCACATAAACGAAACACTTGCAGATAATAAAACACCTATGCTACCAGCAAACCTACACAAACAACAACCCAATGGCGAAGCATGGAATTTTAATTCCAGATGACATTCTTAGTCAGCGGTCTCGAGATATATAATGAGGATTCAGTAGTCTAGAAAATTCAATTAAAGCAGGGGCCGCGGTGACTGAGCGGTTAGACCATGCTCGCCTCCCACCAAGGCGAACCGGTTTCAATCCACGGCCTGGTAAACGGACTTTCGCATGTTGCAATCGTGCCAGACGATGCCTCTGGCCGGCAGGTTTTCTCGGGGATATCCCGTTTCCCTCCCTTTCATTCCGGCGCTGCTCCATACTCCCCTCAATAACCCTCATCGATTCTGAAGATCTCGCCGTTAAGAGCCGCCCAAATCTCTTCACTCACTCACTCAATTAATGCGGCGTATTAATTTATAATTGCGTATAGCAATAAGATTAATAATAAAATCAAATGAATTTGGCAGCTGGCAGTGAAGGGTTTCAAACAGTGTAAAAATTTTAATTGTTCCGTCTCACAGTAAGTTCGATTTTAAAATACGAACAAAACTGCCTGTAACTGTGCCTTGGCTTAGCTCAGTTAAGGCACAGTAACAAATGAATCTCTCTGTGAGGGATGTGTAGGTTAAGTTCAAGAAGTTTTAAAAAGTAAACATAATTGCAAGAGTATGTGACATTTGTTTACCTCGGGTATTACTACGTATTAAAAACTACACGTTACATCTACCAATTCACCAGTAGTAAAATGCCAAAAAAAAACACCTTGACTTACTTCTTTTGCGCTCCTGCGAACGCCGTCGGCCGTAATTTAACATATTTTCATTCTTCACAAATTCTACAAAGTCAACTCACTTAATATTATAAAATTGTCAGTAATCTGTTTCAATAACCCTGGCTGACCAGCTTGATATTGCTCAACATACAACATGTCACCCAAGTTTGTTCTCAAGCATAAATTTTCACAGCGAAAGTTTCAGACTTAAAATTACATGAGAAATTTAAGGGCTCAACACAATATTTCATTCAAAAAACCATCCCTGCTGTCACGTAATGCTAAGCTACGAACTTAAGAGAACCATAAACATATCGGGCATTAACAATACCTGTGAAAATATAAAAATATACCCTGCTTTTAAAACTACATTTAAAACAAAACAATCAACATACATAAATAAAAATTATTTCTATTTAAAATAAAAACCTTAATTATACTGCTAAAAAGATATATGTTACCAACAACATAGATGTAGTGGCACATGAATGTAGGCAACTGACATTGTAACTTATAACTGATTAATAAACAACACATTAGAGAAATGCTCCACCAAGCTTTGGCTTGAGGTTTGTTACCACAATTAATGAAACTTAAGGTTACTAAACTTAATGTGACGTTAACAATACCAAAATATTCATTATTAGTGTTATCTTAGTGACTTATACAAATATTAAATAAGGTAAAGATAAAAGCAAACTTAAATGTTCAATAAGACTCCTAAAATAAAATAAAAATTAGAGCTTTTAATTACCCACAAATTAAATATTGAATTCAAATAAGAAAAGAAAACACAATAGCATACGATGTACATTGGAGAGAAACTTAGGATTAAGTATCAATTTTATTTTACAAAAAATTACAGATCTATCTTTTTCTTCTCTCGCTGTTGATGCTTATGTTACACACAGCGGTGGCAGGTGTCGATGCTAAGAGATCGTTGGCCGTCGGGAATCATCGGGTCGCAATCGGGTCGGACATTCCAAACAGCCAAAAGAATCGCACGATACTGGCGGGAAAATAGTTTAGTTCCCCGCGAGTCGGTGAGGAGGCTGGAGCGCTTCTCTCTTCGCTGTCCGCGACGGCTGTGTATGGTTAGGGAAAGTCTTCAAGCAGAAGAACCTGTCGCCGGATCGTAAGCCAGTTGCCGCTAAAACTGCGTGTGCTGAAGAGTGATAGAGGCTGTGCATCTATTTCTTCAAGAAAATAATACTCCTGTGATCAGTTCATCGGGTAATAAAGCACCGGTAATTATGGTGTTGTTTTTGCACTCGCAATTAATCTCACGCACAGCCTGTACAAAAATACTGCTCTGTGCTGCAAAATTCGATTAACATTCAGAACTGAATTGCTGCATCTATAACTTACAGTTTGGACCACAATAGGCATCGTACAAGCAGACCAACAACTTGTCTAACTCTACTCGGGACAACGTTCAAACTTATGACGTTACTGCAATTACAACGACGAAATATATTTACAAACATCTCAAATACAGTAAAACTTGGA
Source organism: Clitarchus hookeri (assembly GCA_002778355.1). Taxonomy (NCBI): domain Eukaryota; kingdom Metazoa; phylum Arthropoda; class Insecta; order Phasmatodea; family Phasmatidae; genus Clitarchus; species Clitarchus hookeri. The sequence goes on along the minus strand of NQII01001852.1, from coordinate 302,236 downwards.
ATATATATCATAACTTTTCATACAACAAACACATAAATCATCATTATACTAAATTCAAGAAGAACCAGCAGTATGGGCAAACATTAGTAGAGTACAGGTTCAATCACGACGTGACTAAAAATGTATTACTGTACAACAACTACAAACAACCTGGATTATAAATTCAACAAGGACCACTGTTACAAATTATTTGATTAAGAGTCTATCTTATCATTAAATAAGAGCAAGGTGCTTTGTGTAAAAAAGGCGGGGAACCATCTGTTTCTATTGTTGCAGCCTGGAATTCCAATAATACTCTGTGTACTACATCTGAAAAAGGAAGTGTTTGAATAAATTGCCGTATGTATTTTTGTGTTTTAAATTTTTAGCTGAGTGTGGGTAGCTGTGCACTAGATCTCGTATTGGCAGGTTTAGCTCGTCACCCTCTTGTTAGGATCAATAGGCATTAGCTTCGCGTTCGCTGGTNCTAGATCTCGTATTGGCAGGTTTAGCTCGTCACCCTCTTGTTAGGATCAATAGGCATTAGCTTCGCGTTCGCTGGTCTCACCAAAATTAAAAAAAAACAAATTAGACACTAAGCGATTTTCCATTCTTCCGCGCTTCATCAATAGTCGTTAACAACTGCCACTGCGGATTCCTGCGTAGATCGGAGAGGGGCGTTTACGTATATTGTTATTGGAATAAACTGCTACTCGTGGCATTTTCCATCGCGTCAATACTATGGGGTCTCTAAGCTCCAACACACATAAAATAAAAAATTCACGCAACTATACCTCAAATGCTGAAAATAATATTTCGCCGACACTCTCTCTCTCTCTCTCTCTTCCCTGTAAAAAGACAAAATACGCAGCTGCTGGCCTTGCTCGGAAACATCCAAACATCAATACTATTCGGCATAACTTATCTTGCCGCCTCGGTTTACATTACACTCTTGTCTCTAGCTTTGGGTTATATTTGCGTATTGATCTTAGATTGTAGCTTCCAATTATTTTTCCAGAGTAAGAGCACGCCAGAACATATTTCTCGTGCCTCACTTCAACCACTTTGTAGTGTCCACGATTTGGAGGCATCAATTTAACAGAAATGAACTCCCAAAACTTACTGATAATGGGTGCCTTTAACTAAAACCAACTGACCCATTATTTATAAAGGTAAGTTGAGATCTTATAATATATTTCCTTCTCCTCCTCTCCAACGCTATATAAAGACACTGCTATTCCAAAACTCTCAACTATTCACTTATGACTCTCTCTTTTTTAGCTGCATGGCTACTGCTGCTTCAGCAGCTACTGTCAGTTTTGCGCTGTCTATAAGTGTCTGGATTCATTGTTACTACCACCACACGAGCTCCTTGGTGAAGTAGGTACAATGGCCGGTCTGCGTGGGTCTAAAGCCTCCTTATTAAATAGAAAGCCGCCTTGAAGACATACTGCGTAACCTGGATTGCGAGAGGATTGTTCACGTTGAGCTACGCCACAGCTTACTTGCGCCGGGTCTGTGTTCACTGGCGCGCTGCAAGGCGATGCTCGTGNTTCCAGAGTAAGGGTACGCCAGAACGTAACTCTCGTGCCTCACTTCAACCACTTTGTAGTGTCCACGATTTGAAAGCATCAATTTAACAGAAATGAACTCCCAAAACTTACTGATAAAGGGTGCCTTTAACTAAAACCAACTGACCCATTATTTATAAAGGTAAGTTGAGATCTTATAATATATTTCCTTCTCCTCCTCTCCAACGCTATATAAAGACACTGCTACGCCAAAACTCTCAACTATTCACTTATGACTCTCTCTTTTTTAGCTGCATGGCTACTGCTGCTTCAGCAGCTACTGGCAGTTTGGCGCGGTCAATAAGTGTCTGGATTCATTGTTACTACCACCACACGAGCTCCTTGGTGAAGTAGGTACAATGGCCGGTCTGCGTGGGTCTAAAGCCTCCTTATTAAATAGAAAGCCGCCTTGAAGACATACTGCGTAACCTGGATTGCGAGAGGAGTGTTCACGTTGAGCTACGCCACAGCTTACTTGCGCCGGGTCTGTGTTCACTGGCGCGCTGCAAGGCGATGCTCGTGTTGCAATCTGCGTGGGCTTATCTGCGCGGTTACTCTACCTTGCGGAGCATCTTCAGCTCTCGGCTCGGCAGTCAGCTGATCTGTCTGACTGTATCGTGCAGTTAGGTCAGTCTGCTGCTATTATGAGTCCCGGTTATGCCCTTCCGGGACCTCTCCATCTACATCCTCGGTAATAACCTTCACTTCGTATAAATATGCTTCCTAAGTAATTATGTGAGCAATCATTCTAATCGTGCTAGTTTCCTGGTTGGTAGGGTTCTGCTCTATAATGTTGCACCCTTGGCCGGTAGTTATGCCAAGACGAAACTATCTGTTCCTGGTCTATGTTATCTGTGTAGAGTGGTGGGCTTCTGTCGGTGTTTCCTGCGCGATATGTCCTGATTTTGTTGCCTCTGGAGCCGGACGATCTTGTCGAAAGCCAGAAGGTCGTCCCTAAATGTGGTGATGCCACTGGTGTGTCTGCCTTTCCAGTGTGTCTGGTAATGGCAGGGCAGCTGGTGCAACACCATTGGAAAAAAATCTCTTCGTCGGAAATCGGTGGATCCAGGTGGTTAGATTTTTCTTCGATTTCGGACAAATGTGTTCCCAACTTCTTAAATTCCCTATAATTTCCTTATTCCAAAACTGAGCCACAAACTATTCTTTGAATTATGCGTAGGTGTTGGTGGTAGGCCTGTTAATTTTCCACCAGTAATAGACTGTACTGCGCAGGGTCGAATTCAAGCATCGCAGAATGCCCGCGTCCTGTAGGTCAAAAACGTTCGCATATTCTTCCAATCTAATTGGAAAACAATGATGTTTTTCCCCGAGTGATCTTGAAAGCGGGGAACTTGCTCCAGCCGTAGTTTCGAAAGTTGATGCAGAAGAGTACNAATCTTTTCCTCCGTTTAATTTACCTTTTCCCCAACTTTGGAAATGTTAGCGTGTCTTTTGTCGCTGCTCAGTATAGACCGCCTTCTCCAGGAGCTGTCATTTTTTCTCAAGGTGCCTGTCAAATTAACCTAGTTGCGCCGATACATGTTCATTCACTTAGTCACTGTATATCCTGCATTCGGTGCGCTTTTCCAGCTCCGTGAGACGCATTTCTACTTCTCTCGTTTCAATGCCACGTTGTTCCTTTAACGACCTCTAGCTCGCCGAGGGCACTGGCTATCTCTTCGCGTAATTGTGCAGAAACTGTTCTTAATTCTANCGTTGTTCCTTTAACGACCTCTAGCTCGCCGAGGGCACTGGCTATCTCTTCGCGTAATTGTGCAGAAACTGTTCTTAATTCTGTTCGTAGGCTTGTGACTTGGCTGGCTACAGTCTGGCTTAACTGAGAAAGTTTAGTTTGCAATTCACCCATGTACGACTCCAAACTATGCTGTAATTTCATCTGGCTGTCTTGTACCTGACGAACCTCTAGAGTAAGTGTAGCCAGCATCGTGGGCTACTGCCGAGTTAAATTTTTACGCAATGGTGTTTGCTGTTCCCGTGCTTGTCTCATTTCCTCCACTAGAATCGCCTGCAAATCCTTTTGTAAATTCGTTATAATTGCTGCTAGTTGTGCAAATTGTGTCCGATTGTAAGGACCAACTGACGTAATAGTTGTAGTGGCTGTGCCTGTGGTTCAAGCAATGATCTCTGTCTCTCTCTCTCTCTCTCTNGACCAACTGACGTAATAGTTGTAGTGGCTGTGCCTGTGGTTCAAGCAATGATCTCTGTCTCTCTCTCTCTCTCTCTATCTCTCTGCCTGTGCAGTTGTAACAGTCTCTATCCGGACCTCAGTGTTCTCTGCCTGTGTTTTACCCTGCTGGGTNCTCTCTCTGCCTGTGCAGTTGTAACAGTCTCTATCCGGACCTCAGTGTTCTCTGCCTGTGTTTTACCCTGCTGGGTATTCGCTTCCATTCTGGCAGTTGCATATGAAAATTGTTTCTTATTGATCGGGGCAGTTTCTCTTAAAGAGTGAGGCGTCTTACTTCCACTCTTCATATGCTGTAAAAAAAAACGCAGTGTTCATAAAACTGTTAACTTCTAATTATTTCCCCACGTCGGGTGCTCCATTGGAATTTTTTTATGTCTTACTACTTATAGTCTTGTGTGTTTTTAGGCCCCGCGTATGGCGCCACTGACATGTTTTATTGATAATAATAATAATGCCATTGGTTGTAATAGCAATAATCATACAAAAATAGTGAATGATAATTACCTCTTATACAGCAGGCACTGTAACTTATAGTGTGTGAGATGGAGAACACATGTAGTAACTTACCCTTGTAACATAGGGTTTCAGTAGACTGGAAGATACCTACCCCTTTCGTTAAGACACGTCAATGAAACTCTTGCAAATAAGAAATACCAATGCTACAAGCAAAACTACACAAACAACAACCCAATGGTGAAGAATGGAATTTTAATTTCAGATTACATTATTAGGCAGCTGTCTCAAGTTCTATAATCAGGATTCAGTTGTCAAGAAAATTCACCATCTCACAGTTATGTTCCATCTTAAANCAGCTGTCTCAAGTTCTATAATCAGGATTCAGTTGTCAAGAAAATTCACCATCTCACAGTTATGTTCCATCTTAAAGCACCACACAAAACTCACTTTAGATTTGTCCTGGCTTAGCTCAGTTAATATGTCAGTGTCAGAAATCAATCGCTCTCTGAGGGATGTGTAGTTTAAGTTCAAGAAGTGTTAAACAATAAATATATTTACAGGCTTATGTGAAACTGCTTCACTTCAGGTATTACTGCTTATTAAAAACAGTATGTTCCCTATACCGATTCGCCAGTAGTAAAATGCCGAAAAACACATTTGTCCACTTCTTTTACGCCCCTGTGCACGCGTTCGGCTATAATTCAACAACTTATCATTGTTTACTAGGTTTCTACAGTCAATTAACTTAATTTTATCAAATTTTCAATAATCAAGTTTAGTAGCCCTAGTTGACAAGCTTGACGTGCCTTAACATACAACATGTCGCCCAAGTTCGTTCTCAAACACAAATTTGTACAGCGAAAGTTCCAAACATAAAATTACATGAGAAATATAGAGNCAGCTGTCTCAAGTTCTATAATCAGGATTCAGTTGTCAAGAAAATTCACCATCTCACAGTTATGTTCCATCTTAAAACACCACACAAAACTCACTTTAGATTTGTCATGGCTTAGCTCAGTTAATATGTCAGTGTCAGAAATCAATCGCTCTCTGAGGGATGTGTAGTTTAAGTTCAAGAAGTGTTAAACAATAAATATATTTACAGGCTTATGTGAAACTGCTTCACTTCAGGTATTACTGCTTATTAAAAACACTATGTTCCCTATACCGATTCGCCAGTAGTAAAATGCCGAAAAACACATTTGTCCACTTCTTTTGCGCCCCTGTGCACGCGTTCGGCTATAATTCAACAACTTATCATTGTTTACTAGGTTTCTACAGTCAATTAACTTAATTTTATCAAATTTTTAGTAATCAAGTTTAGTAGCCCTAGTTGACAAGCTTGACTTGCCTTAACATACAACATTTCGCCCAAGTTCGTTCTCAAACACAAATTTGTACAGCGAAAGTTCCAAACATAAAATTACATGAGAAATATAGAGCNTCGCCCAAGTTCGTTCTCAAACACAAATTTGTACAGCGAAAGTTCCAAACATAAAATTACATGAGAAATATAGAGCTTAACTCAAGAGCACATTCAAAAAGCCCTCCCTGTTTAGACGACATGCTCAGCTGCCAACTTAAGAGAAACATTAACATATCTGGTGTTAACAGTAACTGCGAGAACATAAAAGAATATGCTGCTTTTAAAATTACTTTTAAAATAAAATAGTTAACAAACAGAAAAAAATTATTTATATTTGAAAACAAAAATAATTATGGTGCCGAAAATGTACATGTTACTAACAACATACATCTAGTAATACACAAAACCTACGCAACTGCCAACATAACTCGGCTTCAGATTAATAAACATAACGCCACAGCACCATATTAGAGATTTTAATAACAAAACAAATAAAAACCGGGAACAAATTTTATAAAGGCAGTCATGTAGCCTATCTTTGGAAGCAAAAAACATAATTTTCTATTGGTTTAATGAGCGACTGAAAAATAGCGCTATATAATTAATAAAGCATTTATGATACATCTCGAAAATCACAAATCAATTCTCGTCAAATTTGGCACGTAAGTAATACTAATTTACGCCATGTAAAAACATCCAATTTAAATTGATTAGGTACCTATTTTCAAAATAGCGGGAGTACAGATATTTCACGTTTACTTTATGTATCTACCACACGATTCAACCAATTTCAAACAAATTTTGTATGCTGATATGTATATTACACGAGTGGGGTGAATTCACATGATTATTTTGTGATATCTCGGCTCTCAACTGATCTCACGGGCTTGCTAGAGGTGCTCTTGCTTGGCTCTGCGATTTCTCTCGCTCCTATGTATGTACAAACACTATGCGGGTGCTCCGGCGATATGCCAGCTCTTACTCGGCACAACCTTGACACGTGTAACTGCGATCCGTTCTGGCTGTTCACCTGCCTCGTGACACGTGTCAACTAGTAGGCGCTCGCGAAGGAGGTCCGCGAGGCTTCTACTCAAAAGGCGTTACACGACAATTTAATAAACGAAACAAAACCCAACATAAGTTTGTATGCTGGCAGAGCCTATTACAACCGTCAAATTTGTCTATGCAGAGCCTCATTTCTTTCATTTTGTATAATAGCCCCACCAAAAAAAAATGAAGTTTTTACCTTTTATTTCGGGAAACAATAAACCCAGTCTTACAAAATTTCTCGAAGATGTTGTACTGTGGTAGGTCAATTAATATATGTATGTTTTAAGTAAGACACCCTTTTTCAGATTGGCAGCTATAAAATCATTTTATTTTTGCCAACGATATCTACGAAACTATGTAATCTATTTTAACTTAACTTTTTATATTGGCAGTAAACAATCATCGAAATTGCTACTATAGAACTTTTTTCCCGTCCATTTATGAAGATCGCCACATGAAAATTATGTAGGTTTTATGCCATTTTTCAACGACCAATCAACTGATTCCCACCAAATGTTACACTGGAACATTAAAAATTTTTTTTTACTAAATTGTGCATGCCATAAATGCTACAGAAGTCCATATAGACTTCCATGATTTAAATGGGTCAGACAACGATGTTCGAAATAGCAGCTTCAAAAATCATATAGCTAAGTTCGACATATATTAAATAATTTAACCAAATTAACCAAATTTTATATGCAGACAGTTGACACTAGAAACACCGTATATAGAGCCTCTTTTGTAGCAATTTAGAACGATAGCATCAAATAATAAAATAAAGTTTTATATGTCATATCTCAGGGACCAAACATCCGATTCCCATCAAATTGTTCACACAAGTAGCGCTACGGTAGGCCATGCAAACTTACATGTATTATGTGCTCAGTCACTCATTTTCAAAATAAAGGCACTGTTAATATTTTTACTTAGTAAACCCTACCGTTGGAAGCATTAGACAGATTTAATCCGAAGTTTATACTCCAAATCCGACCTCCGTAAAGCAGTGTATTATTACACGCTAGCTTATAGTACGAGGTTTTCTGGGGTCAAGTGTATTTGTAATTGTCTGACTACTTTTGCATAAGTTTCTGGTTTCATTTCTAAATTTATAGCTTTCAAAGAGACCGAAAAGCCCTTTATGCCAGCTGAGCTTTAAAGAAGTTATTAAAAAATTTATTGCATCCATGTTTAGGAAAGTAGGCTTATTAGTTATACCAGAAACTTCTTGTTGTAACTTAAGACGCTTTATTGTTATTGCACAAGTGATATGCTTGAAGGTGAACTTAACAGACTACTAGGCTTTCAAGGTTAAATGCAAAGAATAACCATAATAAATCGTAGCATTTCGTTATAACCATAAGTGTGTGTTCAAAATATTACTTCGGTTACAATATGTTCATTCTAAACTAGCATTTAAAATTACTTAAAATAGATTTAGTTTATATATTGAAAAGGAAATAAAATAATACTTGTAATGTATTTCGGTTTATTAATTTAGTAAAACTGTAGTGCATAGAACCGTGTATTTTACTGTTCGGTCAATTTGTTTTAATTTGTATAAAGTTCAAAGAAACTGATTATGTTGACCACTTACAAAAGCTTTTATTAAGACGGTTAACATACAATAAAATAGTTATAGTATTTTTTATTTATGGTACATTTATATCACACCAAGTAACTGAAATTATTGGATCAAGCAGGTTTTTATGGTATGTATTGTGTTCAAGGGATCTCCTGCATGTGCTCGCTTATGCAAAGTCTGTCAAGGTTGGACAATAACGTCTTAGCATTAATGATTGGTGCCTACCTGGAATTACTTTTCGTATTTCTATGTGAACTCTGCTCAGGCGATGAACTCAACTCTCAAGACGTCTACAGTGGTTATATTCAGTTTGAAGCTATCCATGCCGATAGCAGACACTGCTTATTAGTTGTGCTCGGACCTAAGTAAACTTATTGTTACAAGACGTCTACAGTGGTTATATTCAGTGTGAAGCTATCCATGCCGATAGCAGACACTGCTTATTAGTTGTGCTCGGACCTAAGTAAACTTATTGTTACAAGACGTCTACAGTGGTTATATTCAGTGTGAAGCTATCCATGCCGATAGCAGACACTGCTTATTAGTTGTGCTCGGACCTAAGTAAACTTATTGTTACAAGACGTCTGAGGGGCGTATCCGTGTTCCTGAGGGATGAAGGTCATATTAAAGTTAAAAACACACATTTAGTTATTAATTTATTCATAGAGCTGTTATTTATATAATTAATCAATCCATCTCCATTATTACTCATTTTAAATCTGAATGAGTGGAGTATTCAATGTTTATCTCATCTCTAATTTAAGTCCTCTATTTATATGTTTGGTTATAGTCAATTAACTCACATTCATCATTAACACATGTTCAGTCTGTATGTTGCCATCACCTGTTATGTATTTCGCTCACGCATCCAGTCCAACAGTCCAACCTGACAGTCGCTCTCTTCACTACCCCGATGCTCGCAGTCGCAGATTTTCCTCCCGCTTGTCACTTCTCTCGCCACTCGTTGCTCGTCTATCGCTTCAGGCNCCGATGCTCGCAGTCGCAGATTTTCCTCCCGCTTGTCACTTCTCTCGCCACTCGTTGCTCGTCTATCGCTTCAGGCCGCACAATCGCCCAAACTCCAGGCACTCATCAACTGTCTGCTCGGAGGCCCATCGCAGTTTTATACTATCGCTGACTTTGATCTGGAAGGTTCGTCAGAAAAACCCCTAGAAAATTCTTCAGATAAACGCAGAAAGTCAATATACCCAAGGTCAGGAGCGCGCGAGATAGTAGCGTTATGGCAGCGGCCTGCAGATGCTTCCCTTTTTAACTCGCCACCCGTATTGCTTAACCACTCTGACCTTGGCACACGTTTCCTTGCTCCAGTGGGACGGGAAAATTGACTAGCTTGCATACAGTGAATTTTATTACGACTAAAGAGAAAGTAGTTCCAGGTTTTAAAGTTGACTCAACAGTGTTAGGTATGCATACGCATGTGAATACCTACATTATTTATTATGGTTGCTGTTTTCCTTTACGCATATAAACGTGAAAATTAACCAATTTGTAAAACATATTTTTTTTTGGTAAATTTAGTTTCATCTGGTGCATGAATAAAGTGATCAGGCCTATTGCAAATTTTTACATACGGTGGAAGTTTACAAAATATGCATACAAGTAGATACCAAAATGGAGCATTCGAAAGTTCTTCTGTTACTGTGAACAGCCTTTAGTACGTTCGAGTGTCATCCAGGGCGACGCAACGGAGACCTACATTTCTAGTTTGCGGCCAGCTTAACTAAAATTTTGCACTCCACCCGGAGATTTGTTCTATATTCGCACATACATTTTTAATGGGCATCAATATCACTTTTAAGTACCCCAAGATAACCATTTCTTATATATGAAAGTGTTAATTTCGTTCCTGGATCCTGGACCCCGTAACTTATTTATTTGTGAACTTTCCTTGGCCAGCGTATATTTTTATACTAGTAGTCCTGCTTTAAGCCTTGTAATTCGCCGACGAGTTAACCAATTTATTCGACGTGTCACGCGTTATAAAACGTTACTGACATAATTTTATTTATTTCACTTAATAAATAAATTAATGACAATGAACACACTTAATTTTTATTGCCTCGGTAACATAACAGTATCTGTACAAGATCCAATGTAAGCAGTGTATGCGGTATTTAACCAGTGGTGTGGCGTCGTAAGTCGTCCAGATGTGTGGCATTCCCTTGAAATAAAAATATAAAAAAAACATTTAAAAATTACGATTTGAAGGCACGAGCAGTATGTTAACTTTTGCCGCGGTTTTGTGTGGTGCAGAAATCCAGCAGCCTACTCTACTATTTTCCATCTATATTGTTCGTGTATCTCCGGACCAGGACGTCAGAACAGGCTGGCGTTCGGTCCCCTGTAACTTTACGTGTTTGTCGCGTGGAGCAGCCTAGAGGACAAGCTTCCCAGATAAGCCACCCCCTGAGTTGTACAGATACGCAACACACCAGCGTACTCAGAAGTAACGAATGTATGACCTTTATTTACGTCTCGAAGCGATTGAAGTGTATGGTGACAAGTTTGTGTATATCTGCTGTCTGTGATGAGTTGTATTTGTTTCAAGACGACGTAATATCGGAAATGTATTTTAATAGTAACGTTGTATAAAACACTCTATCCGCTGTTTCAGCCGCATACCTAAAACTGTCAAAAAGAATTATTAATCCGTAAGTTTTTATTTACCGTAAAATTTACATATTTCTTTAAGGATAGAAACTATTTGGACCACCGTTTCGGGGTAAGGATCTTCGTCTTTGGGCGTTCGTAAGTCATAAAACCTTTCCCTTTAACACTGGTGGAATGGAGAGATTTGGGCGGCTCTTAACATTCAAGTCTTGAGAGCCGATTAGGGTGAAACGAGGCGAGTATGGAGCAACGCCGGAATGCAAGGACGGTGGAAAGGGGAGATTGCCGGGAAACCTGCCGGCCAGCGGCATCGTCCGGCGCGATTCCCACATGCGAGAAAACGGGTGCGACCCCACCGGGAGTCAAACCCGGTTCTCCTGGGTGGGAGGCGGGTAGTGTGGCGACGGCACCACCGCGGCCCGCTTAGCCACTGGCGTCTACGATAAGAGTAGGAAGCGAGAGGTAGGAGGTGCTCGCGTGGCCTAGGACCAGCTGTGCGGGACACTTGTGGCACGGACACTGTCGCGTGACCTGCCACCTCAATCCATTACGGAGCCCCGCTTCATCTGCGGAGTGGCGCCGCTCAGCGAGCCGCGTAATCAGTTAATGTCGCCGGCCACAATGGCCCGCACGCTATTACACAATTGGCCCGCAGATCGGCCGTCGCTCGACGCCGCTGTGGGCCCAATCCG
>NQII01001852.1:267550-290693 GCA_002778355.1 Clitarchus hookeri | reverse complement strand
CGACAGCCAGACGTGCCGATACGTCGCGAATTCGTTTGGCGACGTCTTTATAGCGTATTCACGGTTTCTTCACACTTTTTTAATAAAACCTTTGACAATTAATAACGCGAATGAAAAACTTGGTTGTTTCCTAGATGCGTCATGTACCACAAACGTTTTAAACTTCCGTCAAAATAAAAATTAACTTATTTTTTAATCAATTAAAATATTAAATATGTAGCCTATAACCTATAATATTCAGTTCATAATTAATGTAAATGAAAACAGACAGAAAATAGGCGTGTTGGTAATGCCTAGAGAGAAATAGTTCTTGTGCAAAATGTTTTTGCACTGAGCTCGCACGAATGCAGTTCGCTGTCCCCCCTTGGTGTAATTTTCTAGACATACTAAAGCTTGGTTTGCACGAGGCAAAGGAATTCCCTGGAAGTGGAACTTTAGTAGAGCTTCAGAAAACTTTGAAAGTAACCGTGAATGGGCTATAGATTTCGCAGTTGTACACGCACGCGCGCCGTCGTCACATGTTCAGTGGCTCCTTCCAGCGTGAAAATCCTGTGACATGTTGACTTGGTTCTGCATTGCTTGCTTCACCTGTCGCTATGCACGTCTGCTGGCTCTAAGAGTATGTGGCTCAGAGATTGTTTTTTTTTTTTTGGTCGCGTTCGAGAGAGAGTGATACGGGCGACAATAAGACACACACCTGTCTCTCCTACCCTCAAGGCACTGAACCTGCGTGCAGTGGCTCCGTTGTTAAACTTCCCTGCATAAATGATATCTCTAACAGTGGGATTTTCTTACACGCGATGAAATCCCATAGATCAAGCTACGACTGTATACAGTTTTATTAATCTCTTACATATTAACGAAACTGCTTAGGCGAGCTCTAAATATGCGATTTTGAACATTTTCACGAATTATTTTCTTGGAATATACTTAATATTAAATTTTAACTATACAAGCTTGCTAATAGATTTTTTTTTTTAACCTTTTCTGGCAAAAAGTTGTATTCTCATGACCCTTATTTACTGAGATACGCGTTAACGCGCCAACAATGAATGTACAGAAAATACCGTCCGTAATTAAAACTCTTAGGCACAGAGATGATAATACCCAGAGAGAAAATAGAATGGCAGCTCCTTTGACGTGGGCATACACATAAGCTGGCTAGTTGTGCGAGGCTGTAGTGACGGGCTCTGTGTCTTAGTGGTTACTGCACGCCGCGAAAGAGAGCCAATTGACTAAGGTGACCGCTGGCAAGTTGGTTACCAGACGCTGATCGACCAACGTCGTTCCGACATGTTGCGGGCCAGTGACGTCAGAAGATACGTCTGGGCCGGCTTTGACGCAGGATTCGTGATTCGGAGCTTGGATCCGCCAGCCACCTTGCTTGTCGAGGCAGCCGGTGGCCCAAGACGACCATGTCATAGACAAAATTGCCTGTTTCACCCCAAAAATAACTTCCGAAATTAATTACTTTACAAAATTACTTCCTTCACGGAAAAATTTCAAAAAAAAAAAAAAAAAGAAATAGAAAAATTAGGAAAGCCGATTTGAAGCTCCTCGAAGTAAGGACCGAACAATCCTCAGGCGAGCAAAAGGATTAGAGGCTCTTAGCCGAATGAGTCACTTAATCCTCAGAGCAGTAGCGGAGGTTTCGCGACCCCGAGCCAGTGGCCTGATTATGAACTCCTACCGACGACTGCGATATGCACCGAATGTTAACGAAACACGTACCGCAAATAGTAAGTAGAAACCTACTTGTGTTGCGTGTTTCGTTATATTTCTATGGATCTTCTGCCGTAACGAATATTAATGACTCAAAACATTGTAAACATAAGGATTATAAGTCTGCACGAAATAACCCCTCCCGCTTCACCAATGATCAGTAAATGACCCCTCCTGCTACGTAAATGACCCCAAACTGACCCCTCCTGCTCCGCATAACCACTTATGTACCGCAAATGACCCCTACGTGAAGCCTTTTCTCCGCAAATGACCCCTAAATGTCTCCTCCTGCTCTCCAAATGATAATTTCTGCTACCCAAATAACCCATAAATGACCCCTAATTTATCCCTAATTGTGGTGCATGCGAAGCCGATCGCGGAGAATGCGGAGGCGTCTTCAGAGCATGCGAAGGGGATTGCAGAGCTGATTGCGGAGCATACAGTGGTTGTGGTTGCCCACAACCAGTGCCACAAGTTTTAGAATGTCTCTCGAAAATATCACTCCGAGTAAACTACCTCCGGCAGAGTTTGCACTGAAATTCCATACTTTAACTTTTAATTCTGCGGGTCGTCATTTCAGAATCCAGGGCGACAGACCAGTCGAGTCACGCATGTACCTCCCTTTACGAGAACAACTCAGTTATATGTAAAAGTCAACGTTAAAAGTTATTTCGTTTTAAATATTAAATAAATGTAGCCTACTTATTTTTAGAAATGAAGAAAAAACACACGAGCACGCGACCATGACCTTAACCTTTGGACACCATCTCGGACAACATCTACCACTTAAAACAAAAAAAATAATATCTTTTTTTTTTAGAATATGTAATAATCGCAGAAAAAGTCATAAAACCTTGGTTTCGTCTAAAACGAAACTGAAGACGAGGGCGCGCCCCCGTCTTCAGTAGTTGGGGAGTGACTTGAGGTCAATACATATTTCACCTAAGTCGGAAATGAATATTCTCATTCCACATTTCAAAATAATTCAAGCTGAGAATCTCACCACACTCATCTTTAAAACCGATGCCACATTCTGCACAGTGTTGGCTTGTATAGAAATAATCATATCGCGAATTAGGATCGAACGTGCTGAGGTCGACATCTTTCACTGGGCGAGGATGTAGAAGCAGGACAATTTAATCTCCTTCACATTCGCTGTTACTCTACTGGTTGTGGCGGCTGGTAGCCACGAGACTAGTAAACTTCTTGCAACCATCGCATATCCGGACTAGAAGACAAGCTTGCTGGCGAGGCCGAGAACCGGCGATCTGACTGGCTGCCGCTGCTTGTATGGCCAAGGGCTTTGCACGATGGCTGCCAGTTCACGACGTCGTTGCTAGATAGGCGTCACATATGAGTGGTGAGAAAATGGTCTGCCATACGGTCCAGCTTGGCGATGTGCAGGTTGCTATTAAAATGCACGATCCGCCTAACTGCATCATGGCGACCGTCCGTCTTTAGCTCGTGCCTGGTTGTTCCTGCACACACAAACTTCACTCCGTTGTTCTTCTTCAGCATGAGATATCATCTGACTTGTAGTGTCAGTCATCGATACCTATAGCAAATTTGCCTGGGCCAGGCTGGTATATACGAAGAATGCATGCGTTGTCACCGAGGCCATGGGTTTAGGAATGTACGACATGGGAGCTCTCTGGTGGTAGGTACTAAAAAGAAATAACTAACAAACTNCGAGGCCATGGGTTTAGGAATGTACGACATGGGAGCTCTCTGGTGGTAGGTACTAAAAAGAAATAACTAACAAACTCTATAGTGTCCAAAATTGTAAAAAAAAAATGGTCTTAAAGTCGTAATTTAGTGGCCAATGTGTAAATACGACTAATTGATATGGGTGGAGAAATCATTTTTGTGATGTAAGGACAATGATTAATGTTTACAGTTTGAAGGGTGTGAGGGGGAATTGGTGGTTGTGGGGTGACCAAGGTAAAGGGGTTCTNCGAGGCCATGGGTTTAGGAATGTACGACATGGGAGCTCTCTGGTGGTAGGTACTAAAAAGAAATAACTAACAAACTATATAGTGTCCAAAATTGTAAAAAAAAAAAATGGTCTTAAAGTCGTAATTTAGTGGCCAATGTGTAAATACGACTAATTGATATGGGTGGAGAAATCATTTTTGTGATGTAAGGAAAATGATTAATGTTTACAGTTTGAAGGGTGTGAGGGGGAATTGGTGGTTGTGGGGTGACCAAGGTAAAGGGGTTCTNAAATGATTAATGTTTACAGTTTGAAGGGTGTGAGGGGGAATTGGTGGTTGTGGGGTGACCAAGGTAAAGGGGTTCTAATGTTATATGTTACTAGATTTTTAAGATTTTTATATTGTTATGCATTTGGAGGAGGGAGGCAGTGAGGTCATGGTTAGAGTCGTCAACATTCAACATTGTGGTTGGAGTAAGTGATGTAATATGTTCCGAAACATTCATTATGTTCTTCGATTTTTGCAATTTATTACCAATTTTTTAGATTTCAAGGCCATTGGGATCAAGATCAAGGTCACCAACATCCAATATAGGGGGTCGGCGTCAGTAACATATTTTTGCCAATTTTATTAATTTTTTCTATATTATTTGTTTTCTTATTTATTGGGGTCAAGTTCTAGGCCATTCTCATCTGACACGGGGGTCGGAGTCAGTAATGTAATATGTTCGTCGATTTTTATGAAGTGTTGCAATTTTTATCTAAATTATATGTTTTCAAGATCATTGGGATTAAGGTCAAGGACTTCGGTATCCAAAATGGGTGTCCGAGTGATGTAATATATTCCTACATTTTTATTAGTGTATATCTATTTTTACACGTGTTTTCTCGATATTTATGACTGTGATGTGGGATTGTGGAATAGGAGAGGGAGAGGGAATAGGGTGGTGTGGTGAGTGAGAGTGTAACGTTATATGCTCATGACTATTCAATATAAATTTTTCGTATTCTTTTGCAATTTTTCTTAATTTTTTATAATTGGAAAGGGGTGAAGGTGGAGAGGAGGTGAGGCAAGGGTGCTGGGATGAGTGTGAGAGTAGCATGTGTTCTAAGATTTAAAAAATAATTTTTTTTTTTTGCTATTCTTCTAGATTTTTTTATTATTGAATGGGGTGGGGGTAGGGAGCGTGTATGGTGAGGGTGGTGGGATGGGTGTAATGTTATCGATATACGTTTTTAAAATTTTTTTAAAATTTTTGAAAAAAATTTTAGTTTTCTTTTATGATTGGGATGTGTGGGGGTATGGAGGGGATGTTGTTTAGGGTTGGGTTGGGTGAGCGAGGTTTAGGGTAACATCATATATTCATCGTTTTATAGAAATTGTTAAATTATTGTAGTTTTTCTAAATGTTTTAGGTTTAATATTATTTAAGGTTACCAGAGCAGGGTCAATATCGACGTCATCAAAATACAGTATGGTGGTTGGGCACCATCACAACATGCTGTCCCAGGCTGCATCGACAACCGATGTGACGAGTGAAACCTAATCCTGTTGCATAATACCTGCGCCACAAACGGCATAGTCCTACTACTCAATGTCATTTGGGTTGTTTATAGTTGTCAACATATAACATGAGTGTCGGGGGCATTAATGTAATATGTTCCTAAACTGTAATTAATTTCTGTAGATTTCTATCTTTTTTTTAATTATTATTTTTAACTTATTGAGTTTAAGGTTAAAACCATTCCCATTTAGCATGGGTGTCTTAGTCAGTGACGTAATATGTTCCTTATTTTGTATTAGTTTTTTTTTTTTTACAATACTTTACTATTTGGTTGGATATTGTTGAGGGGGGAGGATGGTTAGAGTGTTGGAGTGAATTTGAGGTTTATGTTATATATTCCTAGATTCTTAGAATTTTTTTCTATTTTTGTCGATTTCTTATAATAATTGCTAGGAGGTTGGGGGAGTGTAATAAGTGATGGTGAGTTGAGCGAGGGGTAGGTTAGGGCTAAATTACATGTTTCTCGATGTTTAAGATTTGTTGGTGACTTTTATTGATTTTAAAATAATCCTAAGGGAGTGTGTGGTAAGTTAGAGCGGCGGGATAAGTCTGAGGGTAACATATATGTTCCTCGATTTTTAGAAAATATTTTCTCTATTTTGCAATATTTTTCGTTATTTTGCCATTTTTCTCTATTTTTTATGATTGGATGGGGTGAGAGCGGAGTGGAAGGGAATTGAGTGTTTTAGGATGTGTGAGAGGGTAATGTTATATGTTCTTCAATTTATAAATTTTTTTTTTTGTTTTTGCGAATTTTTATATTTTCCATAGTTTGGTGTGGGGGTGAGGTGAGTGCAAAGAAGGATGTGGTGAGGGGGACGGTGGAGTTTTATGGGTTTGGATGTGGTAGGATGATGGTCATGGGTGAGTCCCATGTCCGCTGATCCTCCCCTGTCCTCTTACCTAGCTCAATGTTGCGAATCCTTCTCTACTGCAATGAGGATATTCCACAGATAGCCACTAATTCTCTGGCTCACCCCAGGATTTTCCGGCTCTTTCTTCGAAGAGCTTCGGATCCGCTATACTAATTTTTAATTTTTTCGAATGTGTTTAGTGAAAAAAGAATTTTGTTATAATAATTAATTTCGCAAGTGATTTGTGGAGTGAAACAGACAATTTTGTCTATGTCCACCGGCCGACACGACAAGCGAGGTGGCTGGTGGCTCCGAGTTCCGAATCACGAATCCTGCGCCAAACACATCTACTGGCATAATTTTGCTAGCTGGAGTTCACGGAACACGCCGCTGTTTCTCCTGTGTTATTCTTAAGTAATCTGTTGCTCGAAGTCAGTCCTGCCGCCATGGGAACAAATTAAATTACCGTGCCTACATTCATTATAATGACGAACCTTAATTTATTGACGAAAGACTGCCGAGCAAGTTGGCGTAGTGGTGTGACACTCGACTTACATCCGGGAGAACACGGATTCTATTCCCAGTCCGGCCCTCCTGATTTCGTTTTTTCCACGTTTTCCCGAAGTCTCACCAGGCAAATTCTGGGATGGTTACTTTCTACAGGAAATGGCTGATTCCTCTAGAATTCCTACTTCTCTGACCAACTTGCCCCATCTGTATCGACCACGCTGTCGACGGGAAGGTAAGCCCAGCGTACCTACATGGAAATGAGACGATAACCTTCTGCAAGATAGAGAAAGACACTCGATTGCCTGTTAAGTAATCAACTAACGCACTTTATCAGTCCAGGGTGTACACGCAACATTTCGAAATCCACAGTAATTAACCCTTTCAATCAAAATGTCCTCTATATGGGACGTTGCATATGAAGTGGCATTAATAGTCTGCACTGTACACAGTAGAACAAACCGTTCAAAGAGAAAGGTTCCCCACGGATGGGAAACATCAGTCGCTGTTGCAATATATATTCCGTAACAGTACAAACCGCTTCTGCCAATAAGAGAAACCACAGACAGATTATATTGGTTCTGATGTATGACGAAACTTTGTATCGATATAAGTAAAGTTCCGAACAAAATATTTGTGTGTTGCAACACCTAAACGTATAGATTTATCTGTGACTAAAAGGGTTAAGTGGTCCCATCATTTTCGCCCTTTCGGTCACGAAGTACGTGGTGTAACCCAAGCTACAGCAGTTTAACTTCTGCTCTTTCAAGGAAGCAATAAATTATAATTCAGTCTCTCCTTGGAGTAAAGTACATTTAAGTATTGACATTTTATGCTAAACTACTTCTCTGATATAGTCGAATTTAGGCTTTATGTATTCCCAAATCTTCGCTGTTCTTTATTACACTTTATTACACATTATTTTCTTAGAGAGAAAAATTAAATCAACTTTGAAAGACTTGTCTTAAGATCGTTATTCTAGCAGTTATGTTTCGTTGAGAATCTGAGGAATAATTTCAGGATTCATTGATGTCAGCTGTATAATAGTAGGTGAAATCAGTTTTGGTAATTTTTTGCAGTCAAAACCAGATTATAACGCTCTTTTTATTATACGTTCGGCTCCACTGACAACCCTTATGTCAATGGATATATTCCATCTCCCTCTCTGTACAAGGCAATAACAATAAAAAAAAACAAAAATTTAGAAAAAAACATTTAAAAAATATGTCTTAATCAGCTCACTTATAAAGTTTCACTCTCCTCTCTTACCTACCTTAAATTACCTATTTCCTTTCCAGAAAAAACTAGAAAACTTAACTAAACATTCTTGATAAATTATAGGATCACACATCGCCAATCCGACCCAGTGTTTACAACTTCTACGTTAATATGAAACATTTAATTTTCTGTTAACATGTTATTTGTAAGTAAGTATTTCCTATAATTTGTATAAATTAATTAACAGCTATTCCCAAATGCATCGACGAAATTGTTAGCTAAGTTACAATTATTAAAGAGAAACGCTTATGAGATCAAGGTATTTTGTAGGTGCACGAGTATGTGAATCAAAACCTCGATAGTTATTGCGAAAAATGTAGCTTTATATGTTCTTCCAATTTTAAAGGATTTTTGCAATTTCTTATAATAATTTCTAGGGGAAATGGGAAGGGAAGAGGTGAGCTTGGCTACTGGTTAGGTGAGGGGGTGGATGCGAGCAGGTAATAAAGTGAGCTCCCAAATCTTTCAAATGGCTCAAAAACTGCCTTTTAGAGGCTTGCTATTGCATATTCTCGGTCATAAGCTTTTTTTGAGGGAAAAACGGAAAATTTCGAATGAATAAAAGAAAATTTTAGGAATTTTATTTGTTTTTAAAGGGAATATGGAAAATTTTGAAGGGAAAACGTTAAAAATTGTGACGTCATCCAAAATGGTGGACGGCTCCTGAATCAGTGGTTCATAAATCCCAATTCATATACTACTTGTAATGTTTCGAAACATGCTGATATAATAAATGTTTGCAAATTATCCTCTTGCCCCGCATCAACAGGGGGCGCTCGTATTTTTGTGATTCCCTCTGCGTGTCACCAGAAGGAACAATGCAATTGGAACAGGGTAACTTCATCGTGGATTACAGATTTATTAACCATTTGGTAAAATGTACACAATTAGAACGAAACATATACGTGTGACATGTCGTGAGAGACAGCGCAGTAAAAGTACAGTGTTTGGTAGGTGCACCATTATCTGCCTCCTTGTCAAGCGGGTTTAATCATGCATGACCATATAGCGTGGTAACAATAATGCACATCGCCAGTCCCTCTGCGCACTGCGTGTTGTCGAGTGAGGAGTGTTCTCTCCCTCTGCATTTCCTCGTCGTTTATTTGTTATTGCATTCCCCAACACNCAGGAACGAACAATGAAACTTTATCGTTGATTACAGATTTATTAACCATTTGGTAAAATGTACACAATTAGAACGAAACATATACGTGTGACATGTCGTGAGAGACAGCGCAGTAAAAGTACAGTGTTTGGTAGGTGCACCATGATCTGCCTCCTTGTAAAGCGGGTTTAATCATGCATGACCATATAGCGTGGTAACAATAATGCACATCGCCTGTCCCTCTGAGCAATGCGTGTTGTCGAGTGAGGAGTGTTCTCTCCCTCTGCATTTCCTCGTCGTTTATTTGTTATTGCATTCCCCAACACCCAACCATGGTTTGAACTGCCATGTTCTCAAACCCACTGGAGACGGACGGCCATAATGTACGTTTGATGTAAAGTAAGGCCTATAATGTTGTATTTCCGATTGGGAGTGATACTGATAAACCACAATTATATCATCTTTATCTGTACAAGGAATTTTTTTCGTTTATGGGGAACGTGCTCGGAACATCGACAACGTTGTCATCCCTTATGCTGAGCGTCTTCCAGACAGGGTGCAGACGTGTGTTTCGTTACCCCGAGTTGTTAAACAGTTTACTTCCGACGTAAGTACGCGACCTAAAAAAAAAAAAAAAAAATGTGATGCGTAGAGCAACAGTCACTGGAGAAAATAATTAAGTGGCAGTGTTGCTACTGTGGTCCATAACCCTCATGCGATCAGTCGAGAAATAGCTTGCGGTAGCGGAATATCGCAACA
This sequence comes from Clitarchus hookeri, assembly GCA_002778355.1. Classification (NCBI taxonomy): domain Eukaryota; kingdom Metazoa; phylum Arthropoda; class Insecta; order Phasmatodea; family Phasmatidae; genus Clitarchus; species Clitarchus hookeri. Next base: position 280,971 of record NQII01001852.1, on the reverse strand, counting down.
TAGTGTTTGCAGAATACTAAAGCGCCATAAATTGTATCTCAACATTGTGCCTATGCATCAAGAACTATATGGCGATGATTTCCAGAATTGAATAAAGTTTCGTGATTGAGTACTACAAAATAAAAAGAAGTGAATGATAACTAGTGAGACTACTTTCCTCAACATGGGTACTAATAATTTTTACTGAAGTTCTTAAAAGCTTAGATGGAAGATAGGCGTTGACACCACATTGTCAGCAATATCATAAGAGATGAAACCAGAAACATGTGAAACATTACCAAGGCAATTAAAATACACGAGTGACTTACCCGGGATTCCAATTCAGAAAAACTCGTAAAGTTAAGGTAGTGTTCAATTTGGAACATGGAGAGAGGATTCGGAGCATCAACTGCTGATGTAATCTGTCTAATTTTTTGAATGGTAGGGTACAGCAACCTTAAAGGTTTACCAAGCCATAAATTTGAAAATAAGTGTCGGATACATTAAAAACACATCGGTTTACATGGCCTACCATAGCATTACTTATGCGAAAAATTTTGTGGGAATCGGTTGATTAGCCCCATAGATATGGAATAAAGACGCTCTGTTCACTATTTTTAAAGTAGATACTGCCAGCATAAAAGATTGATTGAAATGGTTAAATTGTTAAACATATATCACAAACATGTCAAAATATTTATATGGCAGCCATTTTTTAAATCATTGTCTGATGAAATTTAAATCAAGCCATTTTATGTGGCCCTCTGTAGGTGTGAAAAATGTGATGGGAATATGTTATATTGTTCCGGAAAAATGGCAAAATGTTCAATTTACTCATCTGACAATATTTTGCTAAACATCCGGCGTAAGAGGATTTCTCTATGCAAAAATGATGCTTCTAATAAATACTGTTTGTGTACATCATTTGGTCAAATTGTGTTGTAACTTTTCATAGATATAACCAATTAAATTATATTATTTATATAAAGGCCATTAAAACATGCCTGCCTCACATAACACATTTTAATTTACATACCATAAAGTAGCAATACTTTCATGAACATTTGGTATGAATCTGTTGATCGGTGCTAGAGATATGGCATAAAATATCCATGTTTTAAGTAACGATTTTAATAAATGGAGGAATAAAGTTCATATATTAGCACATTCGATGATTTTAATGTACAAAATATACAAAGTTAATTTTAAATTTGTTAAGTAGTTTCGTAGATATATAACACTAAGATGTAATGTTTGTGTAGGCGCCATTCGGAAAATAAGAGAGTAACACAATTAAAACCCTTAAGTTATATGGCCTACCACAGTAAAACTTCTTCCTCAAATTTGAAAGAAATTGGTTGATTGTTTCCCGAGATACAGCTTAGAAACTGCATTATATCACTTAGGGATATATTACAAAATGGCGAACAAATGAGGCTTCACATAGACAATTTCGATGGATATAACTGATACTGTCAGCCAAAAAAGTTAAGTTGAAACTGGTGTAGTTTCTGAGATAAAACATTTTCAGCTAAAATTTGCACGTGGCCACCATTTTGAAGATATGAGTGTGTGAGTTTATTAGTTTATATGATCTGCCATAGTTCTACTTATTTGCAAAATTTGGTAGGAATCCGTTGTTTCTTCAGAGATATAGCGTAATTTTAAATTTGTCCTGTTGTACTATTTTATAAAATGGCAGAAAAAAATACATTTTCTGTACACATTTGATGGACGTAATATATACAGCCATCATAAAAAGTTTCATTGGAATTTAAAAACGTGGTTTTGACAATACAACACACAAACCTAAAATAGCTAGATGGCCGCCATTTTTACGTTAAGAGTAGGACAAAATTTAGACATATTTGTACATATCAACCGCCGTAGAACTACATGTTTGCCAAATTTGGTACCAATCTGTAAATTATTTCCCAAGATATTACACAGAAACTTTATTAATTCATTTAGTGAAATATTACAAAGTGGCGGACAAAAGTAGTTGTTTTTTTTTTATATGATGCATTTAACAGATACTGTCAGAGTACAAAATTTGGTTGAAATCGGTAAAACGGTATCTTAGTTATACAAAATAAACCTGAAATATTTTTATGGTCACCGTTTTGAAAATAATTCCTCTAAACTACTTTCAATTAGTTACGTTTACCTGGCCTACCATAGTTTTACTTGGATGCCAAAATTGGCGAAAATTGTTTGAGTAGTTTTTCAGACATAATGTAAAAGCTTTGATTTTACAAGTGACGCAATCTTCCAAAATGGTGAACCAAGAACAATATTCACGTCTGAATTCAATGCATACAACTTGCGCTGTCAGAATGCACATTTCGGTTTAAATCGTTTGCATGTTTTCCGAGATATTACACATCACCCTAACTTTTAAAATAACCCCGCGTGATAAAAAAAACCTTCTAAAGTAAGAGGTCCTTACATAGTACTATAAGTTAACTGAGTTTGGTGAAATTAGGTTTGACGCGTTAAAAAATTGAAAAAAAAAGTGCTTGGGGGGGGGGGGAGGACAAAACACGCACAGACCCACACACAGTCACACACCTACACACACAAAAAAAACACTGGCACACAGACAGGAAAGAGATCTCATAAACCTTTATTACCGGCGGACAGTAGGATAAAAAAACTAAACCCGGATTTCTTTGACGCAGTGCTCTTCTCCGATGAGTCGACTCTCACGAATGACGGCAGTGTAGATATTAGTTTACTCGCCTCCCACCTGGGCGAATCGGGTTTGAATCCCAGAGGAGTCGCCCCCGGATTTTCGCATGTGGGAATCGTGCCGGACTATATGTTCGATTTGTGTTCAAATCCCACTACAGCACTAACTATTTAAAATTTTGTTTAATTTCTATATTATACATAGTGAAATACATTACGAAAATAAAACTCTTTTACTTACCCCTGTTTGTAAACCTCAAATTAAAACAAAAAATAGCGCATCCTTTAACATGACTAGAAACTGAGGTGTACATGCACCAGTACTTACAAATTCCTTGTTTACAACATAAACTCTTGTAATGCATGGCAAGTTGGTGGGTAATGTGTTGGACATCCAACATTTTTTTCTGAGTTAAAATCCCACCACCGGACAAATATTTTTATAGTCATTTTTAAACACAGTCATTAACCCACATAACGAAAGTAAAAATTATTTTGTTACCCCTTTTCATAGAGAGCAGATTTTAAAAAAACCTGCAGGTTTGTGGACACGTGCCGTGAATTCACGGAGATTTATGTGAAATTTATGGAGATAACGTTGTTGAAAAAAACGAAGAGACCGTCATTTAACGCAGATGTCTGGAAAATTTGTAACTGGTGTTTTCCGTAATTTGACGGACGGTTTTTCCAACAGTGTAGTCTGCAATTACTATTATACAAAATTTGAATACAGTTATTTCTCAATGACAACCAATCATTATTTTACATTATAAAACTACACCAGGAGAGAAGTTTGTTATTTTATGGCAATAAACAAAAACACAGGTATTATAACACGTAATTAAATGTACAAAAAAACTGCACCTGATACTTTCCCAATACTGTTTACGAGATGTGAAATATCTTAAAAAGCTCCTTCTGTTACTTTCTCTGTCATAGCATAACCAATGTGCGCACTTAGGTCACTCTAGCACTCCGAGGCTTCTACGTCTCGGACGCAAATTACTTCCACCCCGACGGTGCACTTTAACAGTGAGATATTCTTGACATTTTTGTTATTTACCTTTAATTTTCCTGTAATTATATGTCAGGAAATACATCGGAATATTCAGCAAGACAAAAATAAATCGCATAATTTTTTCAGCTTTACTGCGAAAGTGAAGCAATTAAAGTTGCTTCATATCACTAAAACAAGAAAAAAGTGCTCGATAACCAATCCGAGGTGGCTTTCTAATTATTTCGATAGTGAAATTTCATTTCTGTAGTTTTGTTGTTTGTTAAACTCCTGTGAATACCTTTACTGCGATGCACCTAGTCTCATTTTATTATAATTAATGGCAGCGTCATGCTGACTGACATTTAGCGACTCGATTTCCACTGATTGACAAAGCTGATCCTGGTTTAACAAGTACATATGCTTCATATGAGAAAGAACGAGTTTCCTATTATGTGCATGATCCTAAGAATAGCTTACGGAAATATCAAATTACGTGTTCAAATCACAACTTTAGCGTTATGCAGTATTTAGTTAGTTGCGACATGCTCATGCAGTTAAGACCAAAATTTTTTAATATGTACCTTTTTTTCTCTGAAACTTTGTTCTATTATGTGTACTAGCATCTCAAAACATATATTTATAACAATACGGTTCTAATCAAGTCAAAGCCACGTGCATTTGAGAGTTTCCACGGTTGAATAGGCTGTCAATGTTATCGTGTCATTCAAAATTTTCAATCCGCATTTAGCGTGCCCACTCTACGCTATGCTTGGTCCGCAAAAGAGTATTGGATAGGAAGTAGAGAAATAGGCATATTCCGAAATACAAGGTTGCAAGGATATGACCCCATTAAGGGATAACTAGGAAAATATTTGTAAAAAACCATGTTTGTACGTATAAGCGTATTTTACATAATATGTTCTCAAAATGCGCCTTTTTTTCCAGAAAAAGTTAAACATTGAGTTACAAACCCCCCATTTTATTTTAATCCGAATGAATATATACAAAGAAACAATATTTGTGAAAACGGTTAAAAATAGTATATTTAGAACTTTCCTGCGCATATTCCCTAAGGGAAAAGAGTTAAATACAACGCGGAATCTGTAGTTTAAACAATTGTAATACATCGCGTGTAATAATATCTTACAGTTAAAAATCTAATTTGCAATTAATTCCGTTTCCCGTGAATGCATACCGGTGGTAGGGCTTCTTTATAGTCAGAAGTAAGCTTGAGGGGTTCAAAAAATTTTATTAGGGATTCCCCTTAACTCTCTCTCTCTATCTCTCTTTTTTTTTTAAGTAGTTTACTGTCAGTCACCCGGCGGAGAGGACGCCATGGTTTGTAATAACGAACGGAATTACTGACGCGAGCTTCAGACGAATACCAAGGGCGGGTCAGTGGGTCGCGAGCTGCAATATTGCTGTAGTACAACCCCCCCCCCCTTTTCACAATTGCAAGGAGTGTACACAGGCGTAGGGCGACACCGAGAAACTGCCCAAGTGCCGTACCGACCTCACAGAAAGCCGTTGTATTCACTGCATCAGTAGAAAGCCTTGTATGTAAACTCAACACGACAGGGAATGAAGCCGTGGAAGATATCGGAAGAAAACAATCATCACTCGACAGAGCTGCTCGTTATCTTCTTCAAGTAACACATTTTTGCCCCCTCGGGCTTGAACATAATCACGAACTACTCGCTCTGTTCTGCAGCAAGCGAGAACAAATTTCGGCCTGCCAGTAGCTCTCGATAAGAACATCGCCATAACTTTGCAACATTGTGTCGTGTGACAGCTCTGAGTATATCGCTAGAGCGAGCGGAAGAAAAAAAATACAGTTACAGTTCATGTTCTTAAAAAAGGATTCCTTTATAAAACCTAGTAATAAAATTTAAAAAAAATATCATTTAAATATGTTATTTGCATAAGAAATGTACATGGTCATGCACCGAGATTACGAAGGTCAAACCACAATGCATCGGAAAAACACAGAAACAAAATGCAAACGACTACACATGATTAAATACCACATTATTCAAGAAATTTAATTACTAAACGAAAATTCTTGTAATCATTAAATATACAAGTAATCCAACTTTTACTATAAAAGTAACAAAAAAAGCAGAAATAAAGAAAGACAGGTAAAAGTTGTTCAAAGTAAACCGAACACTTTTCGAAGCCCTGCTTAAGACTACTTATACGCATATTGTGTATTCCTCCTCCATATGTATAATTACTATTCCGATGTCCCTGATCACATTATTCATGAGTCGGTCTATTGAAACTAAAATTATTATAAAAGTAAATTATTACAAATTTGCTAATTCTTACTCTGATATGCATAAAAGGTACAGAGAAAAAATAAGTAATTTCAGTATTCATGAAACTTCGCCTAACTCTGTGTTAGCTCCGTGCTGCATCAAATAATTTTTCCGAAACATATGCCTCACCTGCTCGCGGTAAATAACATGGGTAAAGAGTAAAACGTCGAATAATTGAAGAATGTTTCCTCCTTGGTTTTCACGTCCCGCCAGCGTAACGCCAGGCCGGCGATTAACATGCGGGCAAATAAACTGCTCTGCCCAATTGCAATTAACGTACAATTTTTTGAAGTCGCAGGATCCGGCTGTGCGCCGACAAACCTTTGTAAATGTATGTATACGGTCTCTCCTAGTTACATAAGTGAATATCTCGTTCACGGTTGCTTCCAACGTTTCTGAAACACTGATTGAGTTCTACTTCCAGGATATTCCTCCGTCTCATGCAAACAAAGCTAAATCATATCTACAAAATTACGCCAAAGGGCCAACGCACCGCATTCGTGCGCACAAGTGTAATGATATTTTGCATAATAACTCTTTCTTACTAGGCATTACCAAAACACGTATTTTCTCCCGGTTTTATTCACGTTAATTACTAATGAAATATTGTAATTTATAGATGAAATGTATGTTATTATAATTTTAAAGTATGCCTTGAAGTTGTGGCATTATGTAAAATATTCGGTCGTATGGAAACGCATAGGTTTCACAGACGATTTAGCTGCAGTAACCTTTTCAACTAGAATTCGATGACGCAATGCGTTAGTGGAGTATGTTATTTTGCAGCCATACAACATTTAGCATTGCCTGTCTTCCAGCCATTTCGATATACGATTGTTGGCAATCGTCTGAAGCAGTTGAAAGGAATCCATATAACTTTAATAGCTTGTCAAATGTCGGGGGCCTTGCCAAATGGAAAACATTCTGTATGTGCTTTCACTACAGGCGAAGGCATGCACAAACAAAAGCAGCTTGCAGTTTTCATTACCCAGCGATGATTTAATGCTAAAAATATCATGCACATGATTAGAAAATTGTCCCTATCAAATATCTCTGCGATAGTCGAGATTGAAACCATTTTTCTTCGCATGATATAGAAGAATAATTAATAGGTCACTGTCTTCCACTATAACTGTAGTAGTTACCTTTCCCGATGAAGCAGTAGCAGCACGAACAATGTCTGCAGCAGCATCTCTAGTTTGCAGTGTGCACAGTATAACCCTGCTTACTTAATGCCTCACCTAAGAGGGAAAGCATTGTTCGCTTGTTGGTTCATTAGCTAAGAAATGCTTCTTGTGTCAAACAAACTTCGTGCCAGGAGTAAGATTTACATCTCTGCTTATCTTAGCGCTGCGTCTTCTGTGGAGAATGTTCTTGATCGTAGGGCAGCTGCTACAGCCACAAAACACAATTATAGAATTTCCATAGGTTTTCATTGTGAAATCCAAATGTGTTTGTGATTTCCTCATGAGTTTTAATTTTAAATCATCAAACACGATGTAGTAGAGAGCCACGATCCAAGACAAACTGATCTGCGCTTTTAATTTTTTCAGAGTTTGCCATGGATGAAGTGTCGGATTACTTCCGTATCACATGAGTTAATTGTCACTTATCGGCTTTCGTTAAATGAAAGCCGATAGACGGGTAGGCACAATTTTATCGCTATTCACGATAAAGTGAGCACTTTTGAATGCTCTCTCATTTGGAGTAATAGTCAAGAAGTATATCTTATTTTAGTTTTAGACATTAACTTGTAAGTATACACACTGTGAGTGTAACTTACATGGCAATATTTATTTTAAAAAGAGGTTAAGGAATAATAAATGACTGAAAGGAAAAAGTAACTACAGGGCTTCAAAAGTGCTCATTTTGCAGTGAACAGCTTATAACACATTACATCTTCAAGATTCGTGTCACCACATTTAGCAACAGTCAGAGTTCTCTGAAACAGCGTGGCAGGATCTACTTATATATCTGTATTGTAAGAGCTCGCAACAGGAGTCGACCAATCTGTTAGTCGGTACACTTAATTTATACATAGAGATATACTGAATGTTTCATAACATGTCGGTCCCACTTCATGTGTGGGCAAGAGACACTTAAACAATGAAACTGTCCATGTAGACATGTTGGCTATTTGCTAATGTTTCTGTGTTATACTCCTGTGTGTATTGCAATAATGTGCTGCTACTTATCATCACAGGAGATGCTGAAAATTACCACCATCAGCACGAATGCACGCTCGGATACACGAGGCTTTGGAATTGCTGGACATTTTGTTTGATAGACCTCTGCGTGTTTCGAAACGATTTCATTTAATCTGGACCACCGGCTGGCAAGTAATTTACCGCGTCCTGATTGATGAATGAAGTCCCGACATGTTGCTAGCCAGTGACGCCATTTTGATGGTGCGTTGCGCTGGAGTTAGCGGTACAAGTGGAAGATTCATTTCATTCAAATTTAAGCAAATGTATTTAGTGCATTGAATTTTTTGAGTTTACGCATTTAATAACTTGTTTTATTCCAATTTGAGTAGCTTTAACCTTCCTATAGGAATTTCGTAAGTCATATTTATTTCATTGAGGAGGGAATTTTCTCGGCGCAATGGAATTGCAGAACATTTACTGATCACTTCTATACATTCTTCTGGGGTTTCCTTGCCTATTTAAATATATTATCACAAAGAATCTTAATATAATATGGAGGTATTAGAGAGTAGCTCCGTATCTGACGTACATTTTACGATGAAATACGTGGCCGGGTAGTCTTATTCACATAGCCTTTTAACGCTACGTTTTCCTTCCGCGAAAAGTGAGGATTTACGACGTTATTGTCCGCAGAATCGTAAGTTATTCTAAAAGTATTCCTCGAGCGGTGGAGAAAAACACGATTTCGCCATTTGAGCCTGCGTCCGGCCGACAAAGGTAACATTTTGCGAGGTTCGAATTAATGGTTTCCTCGTGGGNTGGGGCTTGCCTTTTATCTCCGCCCTCCCATAACCGGGAGAACAAACAGGGCGGAAGCCGGCGGGAGTGCTCTTTGCTCTGCTCTCCACAGAGCTGGGGAAACACAGCCCGCAGCCTCAGAACTGGACCAGCACGGTGCATGCCACGTCCGCCTACGTAACATGTGAGCCTGCAGGAACGAAGAGGCGTGTGTCGTGCTTCCTTCAAGACAAGCATGCTGGTTGGAAACTGGTTCCGGTAACCGGCGTTGTGTATGACTGACAAGACCATTCTCCACAAGAATCCCCTGTATCGCTGGTGCTGTCATCAAACTATAAGTGCCATAAAGTGTAATCAGGTTAGTGCAACGTGCCGTCTGACGTAAAACTAAAAAGTAAAAAAATTAATAAATAAAAAAGAAAGAGTGGATTTATAATGTTCAAGTATTAATATATTTTAAACCCACGCAAAAATGGCCGGTTACAAAACTGCTCGGAATTTAGTTTCCTTCCTGAGGGCACAAAATAAATATAATTGGTTCAAGGTTTCTAATAACGGCATCCGCTTTGACATACATGATAAACTGTAGCCCTTGTGCGCCTTGGAAAGTACGTCCCAAGGGAGTTGAGAAAGGAATGATGTTATCTCAGGGTGTANGATCAAATGCATGGCAGGTGTGCGGAAGAATGTCGTAGCCTTGCGTGTGTACAGCAAAAATAGTATTTGTTCAGACAACGCAGTGCTTCGTGCAGGCTGCCCAGGAAGGTGATTCCCCGTCCGCTAAAGATTATTTGTAAATACTTACTTACGTTACTCTATAGTTACATCCGTTAATTTATAGTACGAACATTATTGACTCTTTATGATTCATATTTCACAGTAAAACTGCTGTAACTTCAACTAATACTTAGTAATGTATCCAATTCCACAAATATATTTATTATTCGACAACCAGCCGACAATGCCAGAATAGATCATTTTTCTGGACTGATCTTATGGAAATTACTAATAATTAATAAATCACATGCATAGATATAAACAAATGTTGGTAATCAGAAACTTTGTAATAGTGCCTTAAAATGAAAGCACTATACCCGATTTTTACAATTATTCCTCAATTATTATAGTAAGCACAATGTTTTATTTTTTTTAGATGCCCTACAGCCTGTGCCAATGACTCTTAGCATCCCAGTGGGTACAACCATATAGAAAGGTGCAGGATAGTAACTTTTAATATGTTAAAATAAACAAACAAAAAATTTGTAAAATTTTGCTCTTAAAACACAGGTAAATTCTGCATTTGACAGCTATAACAATTATATATTGCCCATAATAGCATGTGTTTTATAATCAAGGACTTAATCTGTTAGGGATGTTACATTAACGTGTCACATGCCAAAAAATGTATTCCCTATTATTGACACACTAATCATATGATAGTATACTAGTAAGAGGAGAAATGTCGAATTTGCCGATGTTGGATCCAATTGACCTTGACATTTTAATCGGTGGTTTTAATCCAAAAAAATCCAAAAACATCAAAAAATTAAAAAAACTCTAAATTAAAAAAAAATAATTCACGTAAACCATATTTAAAGATTATAAGAAATTAATAAAAAAACTATTTTAAAAACTCAAATTTTTGGAGGTCCACCACACCCGCCTCCACCCATACTCATACCACCATCTTGGTAGGTGCAGACCACCATCTTGGTAGACATCACAGCCACCGTCCAAAATTTTGGTAGGTGCAGTCCACCATCTTGATAAGTACAACCATCCGCCACCTTGATCCGTGCAGTCCGACCTTTTATTTCCGACCACCATCTTGGTAGGTGCAGCTACCCGCCATCTTGGAAGGTGCAGTCAACCATCTTGGCCGGTGCAGTCCGCAATCTTGATAGGCGTCACAGCCACCGTCCGCTATCTTGGTTTTTAGTTTGTCAATTGTTTATACATTACTTCAGATTGTCTGTCTCACCTCCATTCGACAACAATATTCGATTTCATGTTTTCATCACCTAGGTGACGTTAGTGCAATAATTCATGCAACAAGCGAGTTTTCGATTTAACCACTAGGCGGTAGCCATAATTGTTTAGGTTTATAAAATATAGGTTGCACTGTCTGCACCATCAATATTTCCGTATATTTCTCGATTTCGTCACCAGGCAGCAGCCATATTTGATTATGTTTTTTAAATATATGTGATGCTGTCGGCACCCTCCAAGTTAGATGCTATTTTCAACAAATAGGTGAAATTAATTTCTTGATTTCACGACCAGGCGAGTTGCCGGTACCCGCTTATTATGACGATACAGCCGCAAATTGAACAGTCGGCAATCATATGTATAGTCATGGGAAAACCTGTAATTTTTTGTTCTTGTTTATAAAAAAAATTATTTCTTTAATTCTTATTGTGGTATAAATCTGCTTGGTGGACTACCGTCTCGGGAATAAAACTATCTTTTAGTTCGCGTTATTCATAAAAAGTGAATACTATTGACAACTGCTGTCGTAGAGGCCACACACATATACATAAACATGTTCGCATGTGACTTTTCATTCGGGTTAAGTCACGTAGTAGTGTGTTTGTGACTCTGGACCGTGATAGATGATTTGCATAAGGGTAAGGGTAAGTGTTTTACCGCCGATCGGATATATCTTTTAATGGAGCGAGCGCCCGCGAATGTATGAAAATAATGAAATTTTGTTTGCCGTTGTCGTAGGTATACCTTTGCGCTAGAGTTTCCTCTTGTTATATAATTTGTTCCCTGCAAAATTTGCTATACATGAAAATAAGTACTAGAAAAATCGCCGCATATGGAGTAACCAAATGGGTATTTTTTCCCTGCTGATTACATTTCCCAATAAATTGATTTTAAACATGGACGGATTTTTTTTTATATTAGTCGTCTATGCCTTGGTGAGTGAGAATGCACGGGCTACTTCCCTGTGCATATCGCATACCGCGGGGGTAGCAACGTGGTTAAATTTATGTTTTTAAATTTTACTAGTAATGATTACTTAATATAAAGCTAAATAACTCATCCGTACACAGTACATGATATTTTCCAACACGAATTTTACAGAAATGTTTTGCTAAGAGGGGCAAGCGGCACCCGGTGATTGATTTTTTGTTAATATTTACTATGAAACACGCTGTTCGTATGCTTCTTTCCCGTTACCTATATTTACAGTATGAGATTTTACAGTATTTTGGATATCTTGCTTGTCGGTTCGAATACAATTCTTTTGTTGAACGGGGTCGATTTTGCAAAGTTGTATTTGAGCCATACATTATATATTTTAAGTGGATTGTTTATGTAGAGAGCCATCAGCGATGTTTTGCCCCATTTGAGCTATAAATGTGAAAACATCCTTCGAAAGCCGCTCTCGTTGTGGAGGCATGGGTATTTATACAGTGTTGGAATGCAGTTTGTACCTCCACGAAACCAATATCATCAACAATCCCAGACTCTGCGACAATTGTTGGGAGCGATGGTCGCTGGCACGATGGTGGATACTCACCATGAACGCTTGGTTTTGTGGGAAGTACACTCGCACTCTGCTGTAAAGAAGACTGTACACGACGGATTTTGGCAGGCGAAGGTCCACCAGCTACGAAGGTTTCTTGCGTGCCTCTGCAAGTTATCGCGCCTAGCATATGCCATGCCACACTTTCCTCACTTATATGCCACTCTCTCTCTGCATTATTTGAACATCCTTACTTTTCGTGTTTTTAGCACATTTGGTGAATGCAAACGAAGTGTCACAGTAGCGGCACGGGTACTGAGGTAACGTCATTGCAAATTAGATCGATGGTAAATATTTAAATTTAAATAAACTAAGCTCTATTGCCGTATTTTATTTCGTTACATATTCCTCCAGAGACTAGCTGGCCAGAACCGATACTCCTGATTTGAGAAGATTTTTAATATCGCGAGAATATACAGGGCTTGGACAAAATAATATGAACACCTGACATATACACAATATTTTTTTATTAATAAGGTGTTGGGCCACCATTTTATTTTAGAACAGTTGCAATTCTTCGCGGAATAGATTCGTAGAGTTTGTGAATCGTTTCCAACGGAATGTTGTCCCATTCTTGTACCAAAACATCCTCCAGTTGCTTCAATAATGTTGGAGATGGAAATCTGCTCCTAAATCCCCATAACGGTTCAAGTATTTTGAGGTCTGGCGATTGTTTGATGATATTATGATGCTCCAATACCAGGATTGCTCCCTTTTTGGCTGTGTGTATGGGCGCATTATCATTTTGGAATTTGGCAGTGTTTGGCATCAATATACTAGTTATAGTAAGAACTTTATCATTGAGGATGTCGAGATATTCATTCGCAGTAATCCAGCCAGTGATGTGAATGAGAGGACCAGCTGAATACCACGATATAGCCGCCCAAATCATAACGGACCCTCCCCCATGCTTGACTGTAGGAAGCAGGCAGTCCGGATCGTAGGCTTCTTTTGGG
>NQII01001852.1:210211-267528 GCA_002778355.1 Clitarchus hookeri | reverse complement strand
ATGCTTGACTGTAAGAAGCAGGCAGTCCAGATCGTAGGCTTCCTTTGGGGTTCTCCATACATAAACTCGGCCGTTTGTAGGAAACCATGCAAACGATGATTCATCGGATCATACCACATTCTTCCAATCATCAAGTGTCCAGGTTTTATGATCGTGGCACCTTTTCTTTCGCAGCTTAGCGTTGGCATCCGTTATAAAGTGTTTCGCAATTGCAGACCTTCCATGAATGTTAGCTTTGTGGAGCTCCCGCCATACTGTTTTTGTCGAAACAGTATTACTCAAGTGAGTGTTGAGTTCTGCTGTCACTTTTTCCGCGGTAGTTTTATGTTGTCTGGCCACAATTCTTTTTAATTTTCGTGGGTCTCTGTCAGTCAACTTTGGGTTTCGCCCACTATTCCTCTTCGCCGATGATGTTTTACCAGGTTTTGTGTATGCTGTCAATACCGAGGATACTGTCGCTCTTGAAACGTTAAACAATTCAGCTGTTTTCGTCACAGACGCTCCCGCTAACCGAGCACCAACGACTTGTCCTCTTTCGAGGATCACACATTTCACCGATCGCTGGTTTTAACGGTCACAGAACAATGATAATACACTGAAATATAACGTACAAGACTTGGCACGTAAACTGTGTAATACATACGCGTCGCATTATTTACACGGAAGCAGTGTTGCCAACATGCAACAAAATGTACCTTCTTTATTGAAAGGTGTTCATATTATTTTGTCCATCCCCTGTATATGCTTATAATATCATGCGATCTGATGGAACTACATATCTGGACTTACCAGTCAGAATACTAAATGACGAGGGGTGAGAGAGTGACGTGTCACCTCTGGCATCAGACGAGAAACTGTGCCAAGGGTCGCCGTTGTTCCCTTGAAATACTTTCCCCACACTAGCACGCTCTGGCGTACAATGCTGAAAACAAGAGCGGTAGTGATAAGGGATTAAAATATGGTGAATATTTGGTCTGACTTAAGTGGTGGGGTGAGGGTTAACAGAATAAATACCTATTTTAAATGGTAATTAATCAACATTTAAACGAAAAATGTTTTTAGTCGGTCTTAATGAAAGATCTGACTAAACGAAAATTGGCCATTTAATAATTTATGTTTGTAGGTATACTGCTGATTGGAAAAATAAATTTTTATAAATAGGAATGAAAAATTACAGGTTTTCCTATGACTTTATATATGAGTGCTGACAGCTCATTTTGCGGCTAAATCGTCATAATGAGCGGGTACTGGCAACTCGCCTGGCAGTGAAATGAATAATTAATTCCACCTATTTTTTGAAAAGAGCATCTAACATGGATGGTGTCCGCAGTACCACCTATACTAAAAAAAAAATCGAATATTTCGAGAAAATAGCGCCCCCTAGGTGTTGAAAATATAATGAAATATTGATGGTGCAGCCAGCGCAACCTATATTTTATAAACATTAACAATAATGGCTTCCGCCTGGTGGTTAATCGAAAACACGCTTGGTGCGTGAATTATTGCACTAACGCCACCTAGGTGATGAAAACGTGAAATAGAATATGGTAGTCGAATGGAAGTGAGATGGACAACCTGCAGTAATGTATAAACAATTTACAAACGAAATACCAGTATGATGAAAGGTGGCAGTGACGCATATCAAGATGGCGGACTGCACCGGCCAAGATGGTTGACTGCACCTTCCAAGATGGCGGATAGCTGTACCTACCAAGATGCCAGATTGCTGCAACTACCAAGATAGAGGTTGGAAACAAGAATACGGACTGCACTGACCAAGATAACGGATGGCTGCATTTATCAAGATGGCGGTCTTTACTTTCCTAAATGGTGTACGGTGGCTGTGGCGCCTATCAAGATGGTGGACTGCACCTACCAATATGGTAGAGCGAGAATGTATTGAAGGGGGCGTGTAGGACCTCCGGAAATTATAGTTATTTTAATAAATATTTTTTAAAAAATTTATTTTATAATTTATAAATAATTTTTAAAATTTTTTTTATATTTTAAAATAAATATTATTATTAATTTTTTTGGTGTGTTAAAGGTGACCGGGAGTAAATGTCAAAGGTCAAAATCACTAGGATCCCTCATGACCGACAAGATGGCTGCCTGGGGACCGGAATGACATGGCATGAACAGCTCGGACGTTCCGAGTCTTTGTCTCCTTGTGCCAAAATCGCCATGTCTTCTCTACTTATACTAAAATCCTTTAGACCTACTACGATAAAATCAGCTTTAGCACTGTACGTCAAGGGATGCATCCAGTGGGGCGAATTCGTCGATAATGTCATCGTAAAATAGGTTGCTTTTCCATTAACTTTCACATGATCTCCTTGTGCAGTTAAATACGTACCTCTGATAATACTAAACAGCAAATAGCTGCCACGCAACCACTGGTATTCATCATATCCCGATGTTTTAATTTTCCTAAAGAACCATCTATTAGATGCTTTCCTGACATACTGACATACGTTATTGACACTGACAACACTGGTAAAGGTTTTTCATGCCCTAGCAAGTGTGTCTGGTCATTGTCCTTCCACCAATTAAAAGGCGTTTCTAAAATGTTACACAATTAGGCGAAATGGTGCCATCTAACGTTTCTTCCGTAACCCAAAACTTTACTGTTGTTATAATTGTTTACGTAGGAACGATCCGTCTTTGTAATTTCCATTCCTTATTACTGTTCAGGGAGGGTAATCACTTTCCATGACAAGGAAAACTTGTTTTCCTACATAAGGCTGGGAAAAATTAATGACAACTGATTTTTTTAAAGAAAGGCCACTTATGCAATAATAAGTACAGGCAGTCTGATACAGACGTTAGTGAGAAACAGACAATTTGAATGAAACTCTGCACACTTGTGGTGGTCTATACTCATGACAGTGATATAAGTTATTTTTAAAAAAATCGTAAGCGAAAAAATTGCTTGCACCGCGAATTCCAAAATAAAATGGCGTTACCGGCAAGTAACGCGACAGAACGCCATGCATCAGTTCAGCGCTTGGTAACTTACTCGCCACCCACCAGAACAGCCACAGGGATATACATTTTGCAGCATGCAGTTGTTAATGAAACAAAAACCCCATTTCCAGAGCTTTGCGCAGCCAGTCAGCTCAAGGGTACGCCCACACGAAGGAACTGCTACGCCATTTCTGTGAGCCCACTCTGAAGCAGGCATCGGTCAGGAACAGGAACAGTAACAGCTACGAAGTGTTCCTGAGGAACACTTTCTCGAGTTTCGCCAGTCACTTGCGCACACAGACGGAGCTGGCGACTTGGAACGGATACAGTATAGTCGCTAGGTCGACGATAGGGTTATTTTCACACTTGGCCGTGAAAGGGTACACAGTGTGCCAAAATCAGAAGCTAACCAGCAGTGGCGTAGCGCGTATTTGTGACACAGGAAGGTCCAGAGACGCGAGTCCTTACCAGACTAGTTAAACGGAAATGCGAATTTTTTTCTAACTAAAAGAACTGTAAAATGCTAAGGTAGAAAAAATATTAATAATCAAGCATTCATGTTCGCAGCATTAAGGGCGCTGTTCGTACACAAAAAATCGTAACTTTGTAAAATTCTTATTCTCTTGATATGGTATGGTTGAGGACGACGTAGTAAATTCCCCCACCACTCCACAGGTTTGTATATTAGCCGGGATGGCGTCAACCACACTAACTTTATTACTTTATTACTAAATTTAAATTTATCCTAAATTTCAGTACCAATCTGTACATTTAAACACATTCCATTTTATTTTATTATTTGTAACGTAACTTACCCGCAGGCCATGCCTCTTCGACTATCTTGCAGACAACTGCAATCTTTCGGCTTAGATTTTGCCTGAACAAAACTAAAACCACCACGAAGAGCTCTGGGCTTCACGGCGGTTTTCAACAAGCCCTGCATTTCAAAATTCCGGGTTTTATGAACCATTCATCTCCTATCCCCCGCAGACAGGGATGGAGAGGAAACAGTTATGGGTACCAGGTACAAGTACCAGATATGGGTATCAGGTATCAGTACCAGATATGAGTCCCAAGTACCAGAGCCAGATATGGGTATCAGGTACCAGTACCAGATATAAGTACCAGGTACCAGTACCAGATATGGTACCTGGTACCAGTACCATATATGGGTACGAGGTACCAGTACCAGTTATGGGATACAGGGGCCTTAAAACTAAACAACCGGCTGGACTTTCCGCAGTATATCGTTATGATCAACAGCCAGGCGGGTTGGACTAGCTGTCCCCAACCTGGCCTCGAGACATGCTATACCAATGGGGTGACAAGAGCCCTCACAAGGGCTTGTACTTGCGCCGCGCCGAGGGAGTATCGTTCCAGTGGCGACGAACGGCGGCGAAGAGGTTAGATGTGAGAAAGCAGTGACAGGATAAGGCTGTGCCGCTCTCTTCCCTGACTCAGCCAAATGATCCGCGAGTGGCCGACAGCCTCCCTCGTTGCCCCCTGGCAAGTGTGCTCGCGTGCAGTGTTGCCAGACTGTACAATGGCAGCCGCCCTCCAGTCAGAGCTAGGGAGAGCTTCGTGCGTACCTGCTGCGCGCATATAAGGCCACTGACACGCCACAGCGACTCCTCTCACTCTTCCACCTCCAGTCGCCATCATTGTGCTGTAGCAGTGGCCAAACGACATGTCCAATTTAGGAGGTGGCAAGCTTTTTGGAGCCCCCTTACACATAAATAAAAAAAAAATGCGTGAAACAAGGCTTAAGGCACCCCTAAGATATTTTTACTACCTTTACTAATACAATTCGGTACGATTGGTGCCTAAATTACATTATAAAAATTAAAAATATATCTATACATATATATATATATATATCAGAAATATATTAGAACAATGTTTCGGCTATAGTTATGACATATACGTAGCGTAGGGGCAGTGATATTTCGCGAAAATATTTCGATACAAAATACAGTCCAAATCACTGTACGGTCGTCCAGCTTCTTTGATTGGCTAAAATTGTTCTGGCCCGTGTTAACCGTTTGCCCACGAATCACGAAGGTTCAGTGTCGGAGTTACTTAGTCCTGAGTGGTTTGGTCAAAGACGGACACAGCAACAGCAGCCAATGGAGGTATAATAACATCTGAAATGTGTATATAGTATTGAAGTCTATTGTGTGCTCCGATTTTTACGCGAAAAGCCACTGGTCCTACATATACGTATCGTAAAACGACGATTCAAGTAACGTATGAAATTGAGTACATCAATGTGAAGTCAGGGATGGGAGATTTCGCTCGTCATTCTAACGCATTTCAGTGAACAAAGATGATTGTACGTCCATTTAACTTCATTGTGGTGCCCTTTATCAAAAGTTGGGAGGGGGCAATGTATCCGCGGTTCCCCCCTATTCCCCTTAGATGCTACGCCACTATAGCTGGAAGGACAACTTGGTATGAAGTTTTATTTAAACCTATGTAAGAACTTTCATGTGCCGTGTACACGAATAAACTTATTCTAGCCGAAACATGAACATTTATGTTTGTAGATCCCTGCCAGTATTATTAATTTTCGTAATTTTACGTAATATTCAACTTGTTGTTGGCGGTGCGGCAGTAGCTTCGCACAAAGTAGATAACCGTAGTTTACAAAGCAAGATGGGAAGATAACGATTGGTGAATGCAAGCGAGGCGTGCATTTAGACTTTCTAAAATTATTTTGTAAAACGAAAGTAAGTAATAAGGGACGTCCTGGTCGCTAATGACAATAATACATTGAAGACGCTGAGATAAATTTGTCTGCTGACATAGTGGTGAATTAGGATTTAAAAAAATACATAAATAAAGATATATGAATAAAGATATAATAATTCAAGCAATCCATTAAAGGTGCATCAATTAAAAAAATTATATTACCTCAAGAACTCTCATTGTTATAATGTGTTGTCTTCGCTGTATTGTTCCTATCGCCAGTACTGATGGAAGGGGTCGATCGACGACTGTAAGACAACCACACCTCGACTATCCCGTGCGGCTGCACGCGTGCGTGAAATACCCGGCGTATTTGAATCTGTTCGCCAATCACTCCACCGACACTACCAAGCTTGCATTACTGTCGGTGGTAACAATTTTGAGCAGTTATTAAAATCATAGCTGTAAAAAGGCATTTAGCAGCGACTTTATAAATAAACAATGTGTTGCATTTCATGTGTTATTTTTGTGTTTGTGCCTCAACGCGTCACTTCCGCCCATATATTCCTATACAATAAATGTTTGTTTTAGTGAGCTCTGCCACCCCTAAATGTTTGTCCCATGATTTTAGAATCATCCTGTGTGTGTATATATATATATATATAATTGCTACTGAAAACATTTCGTATTTTGTGTATTGGATTACAGTTATCCACCATATTCTTTAGTGTCAGATAATATACCATTGCTGGATTTACAAAAGATGGCTGGCAACTACACGAGTTCGTTCTTTTTTACACTGCATAAAAGCTGCTTGAGTCTAATGTCGTGCCTGGCTTATTTTTACGTGCATTATTTTCTCAGGCTCAGCTATAGTCATTTTCTCTTTGAAAGCAAATACTGTGCTGTCAATCTTAAGTTTCTTGTCTTCTTTTAAATGAACTGCATGGGTAATACAATCCTAATAAGAGGTATCGTAATATTCCTACGTTTACAACCAGACGAGAATTCAGAGATGGCCAATAGATGAGAACGCCCGTAAGATAGTTTATACATAAACCATTATCCTCTTGTTTACAAGGTGCTGTCAAAAAGGTCCTGAGACTGTGCGTAACATAAAAAAAAGGCAAATTACGTATTTGATCCACTTCATAGTAGTTCCCTTTTAAAGCTACACATTTTATCTTGCACTAGTGAACCGGCCCGGCTTCGCCCGGGTACAATTGAGTTTTACAGTGATACACTAATAAATCAATTGGGAAAAAAACAATTCACTTATCGGAAAACAGAACTATAAAATTATACTATTTTGGCCTAGGTTTATAATTGAATACGGCCACCCAAAAGGAAGGAAATATTTTTTACCCGATAGCCAAGAAGTAGGGTATTGTTTTTGGAGTGTACCTTTGCAACTATCGTGTAGTTACCACATTTCCGCTTTCCAGCGTCGATGTATGAAAATAAAAAAGTGAGTTTCATCAATTTGTAGCTTTAGAAATAAGTGTACCTAGGTACTACTTTTTGCGCTTGGCTGAGGGATCATAATCGATCACCAAAATTAAGCAACGTTCCCAGCGGCACACATTTGGATGGGTGACCGTTTAGTAGCATAACATCTGAGCGCTTCCGGGCTTCGGAGGGCACGTTAAATATTCGGTCCTGGTTGCTATAGATTGATAACAGTCGTTAGGCCATTTCAGTGGTCCTCAGGCGGCCTGATCAACTCGGACACCAGAGGAAATAAATATTTCGGTCACTTTCCGAGCCGTTGCAGAATTAAATTTTGTTGTTATTTCACGGGAACCGTTCAATTTTCCGGTATAAAAAGTATCCTATGTCCTGTTCCAGGACCTAAAGTACGTACATACCAAATGTCATCAAAACTCGTTTAGCCGTTATGAAGCTGAGGGGTAACAAACATACACACACACATAGAGACTTTTGCATTTATAATATCAGTAGGATGGTTTCTATTGCTGGAAGCAATAACTCCTTTTCCTTGGGATAGAGAACAGCTGCCTCGTCGCAGTCTGTTGGATTTTCTCGACGTCTGGAATTCATCTTCCTTTCAAATGGGACTCAATTTTTTAAGGAAATGTCGCAGGGATTGTATCGTTGGGATACGGTGGCTGTCAAACCTGGGTAATTTTTTGTACTATTGAAAAAAAAAAATGCTCTACAAGTTTTGCTTGTTTGTCTCGCGCGCGGTCATTTTGAAGATGTCACTCACTGTTTGCATGAAATTCTGACCTTTGCTGACGGATGTCATTCGTTGAGTGGCACACAAATTCGTGGTACTCGCCTTTGTCCAGCTTTCTCTGCCACTACGAATGCGACGACAACGCACTACACGTGTTTGTTCTGCTGTCAACATGCGAATGGAGCTACGAAGTTGTACTTCACGGCACATGTCAGGCAGGGCCCCCGGTCACTCTGCAGATGTACATTTATTGTACAGTTTCTGCAATACAGCATCAACTTAGTAATGTTTTGAATATATGAAAAAATATAATTCAATAAAATATAGGAGAATAGATAATATGACTGATCCAATACACGGAAAATATGTTCATAATAGAAATTTAGATAATAAGATTAGTGAAATAAAACATTAAGTTTGTAAATGTTGTTCTGAAATCTGTATTCACAACATATACAATTTATTACTTAAAAAATGTATTTATTCTGCATTAAAATCTGTTTTAAATAATGCAAGTGTATCATTTATAAATCAACATGGTGGAATTAAAATATTTTCCTTATAGATAACAACCTAAATTTTTTTATATTTTAATATAACGTACTATTTATAAAATAGTTTTTGTAATTATAAATTTCCCCGATGAATATATTTGAGTTTTACAGGACTAAAAACGTGGATTACAGTAAATCTTTTCGCATTAATAAACGTGGTATTTTAACTTATAAATGAAAGAAAAGCGAAATCATTAATTATGAAGATCATATTAATAACATTAGCAGCATTGTAAAATGTAATGAGTAACTGTATAACATTTTACACGCAGTCTTTATTAATAAACAAAAAATACTTATGTTTTAAGTATGTGAAAAATACTGGAAACAACATATAATTAGAAAATACGAAAAATGGTACTGTAGTACCAAAATTGTATGGGTAGTATTAAAATATAAAAAATCAACATTCTTTGAAATCTTATCGATCTGCGATTGTTAAGTGAATTATATAGGCCAATGAGAAATAATTTTCCTTGGAGAAAAGTACTAATTACTTTTGCTTTAAATTGTTTCAAATGACATATCGGAGCTTGATTTATTTGAAATGGATACATGGATTTTTAAAGGAATACCATCTATAAATAAAGGATGAATGTACATACATATTAACAATCTTCGATGTTTTTGTAAGTATGCATTTGCTACGTCGTAAGTGGGTGTCTCTTTATGAAAAATGTGGAGTGACTTTGTGACACATAAAATAGTATTTAAATTTCCACCTAGTTTAGTTCCATGTTTCAGATATTCAGTGGCGCAAGTTTTACTCCTGAACATTTCAAATAATCTCTACGAAAAGATATAAAGTTAAAGTAATAGTGAAAAACCTTAGTGTTATAATAAAGTCACCCACACTGTCACAAAGTGACTCTCGCACCTATTAAATCTAAAACGGCAAGAAATGCAAAAGTTTTTAGAAAGTTTATTGATAAAGAGAAAACCTATTAATATATGGAGCGAAAAACGCAAAGAATATTATAAGAAACAGTTGCATGAAGTTATGCAAAAATGTAACATCAATCATTTTTCAACATATTCAGAACTTAAAGCAAGTATATTTGAGAGATTTAATCATACATTAAAAAATGAAATGTGGAAGAAAATTACTTTGAATGAGAAATATTAAAGGATTAATATTTATATGAATTACTAAACTATTACAATAATACAAAGCATAGGTCTTTCGGTATGCAAATCATTGAAGTTAATAAAAATAATTAAAATATGTTAAGAAATTCTGAAAAAAAATTTAAAACTGCTGATATTGTTGTAATAAGTTAAGTGAAGGGAACATTTTAATAGCGAATTTCTAATAACCAGTTAACTGAATTGTTTACTATTTTTAAGGTTTACAAGTATGATATACCAATGTATGCTTAAAGATACAAAAAAGGAAGAAATTAAAGGTAGTTTTTATGAATATGAAATAATGTTGCATGGTTATTCTGTTAAATGTTTAAATTAAAAAGTATTTGAAACCAAAGGTAAAATATTTTACATTTTTAGTTTTCAAATTTTTTAATAGTTCTATATGTTTTGTAATAATACTTTATATAAATTTTTTTGTCATCATCTACCTTAAAATTTACGTATTGCATTTACTTTTTATCTGTTTATTTACATCTGAAGTACTACTCCAAACATACCTCTTTTTAATTACGTGTTACCCATTTTCATTAAATTATTATAAATAGTTGTCTTTTGAATGTTCTTTTTCATTTCACATTAATATATTTCTGTGATTATTTATATCGATTCATCGTTGCTTAAAACTTCTGATTTATTAGACCTCAAAATTTTAGTCGTCAATGTTAGTTCAATTATTATTGGTTCGGGAAAAATAACTGGTTTATATTCACAACTTTACAATATATTTCATCTCTCTCATCGTAACAAAAAAATAATTTTACACTACCTTTTAATTATGTTCACTTTCATGTTTATTCCACTTTTTTATCGTGTTGAATAAAAAATATATATTTTTTAACACTAGGGATTTTATTATCATATTCTTTGAGTCCATCGATATAAAGATATTTTTTGGGGTGTCTAGAATCGTTTAATTTTTTATTTATTTATAATTTCATCCTGTTGAAGGTAAATCAAATGTGAGGTTTGAATACTTGCAGGTCCCTGTTCTCGCTCTCCAATATATTGTATACTTCTGTGGTAGAAAAAGTACTATTGTCCTCCTCTTTGTAACAGAGACAAATACCAGTATAATTGTAATTAAGAGAATACCTTATCTGCCACAAACTTCAAAAGGGTGCCAGCAGGAATTGGAGAACGTGTGAGTGTAGAGAGGTAGGTATAGGGTGGAAGTGTTGTTTGATCGCTGCGAATATGAAGTTCTGATTGTCATGAGTTTTAAGAAGGGAGACTGCAACATTTCTTCGCTGGTGCATTGTTACGTGGTCGCTCCAACTTACAGCTTAATCGCGCGACCATCTAGCCTCCATCAAATACTGTACACATCGCCTTCTTGAACAGCAGAGCAGGTAATAACTTGTTTTGTGACAACAATTTTAATTTTGCAATACTTTTTGTCAGCTGTGAATTTTCATATTCCGGGTGCATCTTCTTTGTATACGCTTCAAGTTTAAAGTATAAATGCTTTTCCTTTAACACACATCATTTTAAATGATAATTATTTTCAATTTTATACGCATGAAGATAGCACAGTCTTAAAAATATAATATCTGATCTCTATTATTAACTTTTGTAATTAAATGCATAATCATATTAATTTTTTTATTTATAAATCTATGAATTTTATTGACTTTAACACATTATGCACCATTAGTATGGTACTGGTCTTATTTATTATCCCTCATGGTTTTGCTATAATGTGGAATACGGTATCGACTAAATGGCTACATGCAAAACCGAGTCGGGAGCAATCGGAAGTTTCAACTCTTCTCTGGCTCAGTACACGGCGTTTTCATTAGAGAACCGCGTTTCCTGGCTAATCGTCATTTCCACAAGGCAAAGGAAGGCTTTGCTGCTCTGTGCGACGCGGTACTTTGCCGTTGGTGGGCATAACGGAGCTCTCGGCGAGGGGCATTTGCATTTTGGTTGAAGCTTTCAGAAAAACCAACGATACCTTGTTAGTCTGCGTGCAATATCGGCGCTCCTTGTGGCCATTAAATCATTTGTGAATATTTATTACTTTAATTAAACACAGCAGCTGTATTCGGACACAGCACGGTAAGGCCCGTTCTATGCAACGCTAACGGACGCGAATAAATCTCCTCGAAACGGACAGCGTAAAAAACCCTGTGCATAAGAGGCCATGGGCGTGACCATTTTTTAGGCGTTCTAGTGGAGTGGAGTGGAGATATTTAGGCGACTCTTCACAACGAGGTCGCGAAAGCCGACAGTGGTGAAGTGAGGTGTGTGTGAAGCAGCGCCGGAATGCAACGTCGAGGGGAAACAGGAAATCCGCGAGAAAAACCGCTGATCAGCGGCACAGTCTGGCACGATTCTCTCACGCGAAAATCCGGGAGCGACTCCACTGGCAATCGAACACAATTCGCCTAGGTGGGAAGTAAGTAGTCTGACCACAACACCACCGCGTCCCCAGTTGAGAGTTCAAGACAATAAAAAGTAAAGAAGCGATACGGACGACACTAAAAGTGCGACCAGATACGCGGGCGCGGGCGCGCCATGATTGCGATTCGCACGAGCAAGCTTCAAAAACTAGCTGCAAACTGGCTCAACTAGCGCGCGAGCAAGCATACAAAACTACTTGTAAGCTGACTTAACTAGCGTGCGAGCAAATTTTACAAACCCACTTGCAAGCTGGCTCAGCTAGCACACGAGCAAGCTTGCAAAACTACTGGCAATCTGGCTCAGCTATCGCACGAGCAAGCTTGGAAAACAACTTGCAAGCTGGCTCTGCTATCGCGCGAGCAAGCTTGCATAACTACCTGCAAGCTGGTTCAGCTAGCGTGCCAGCAAGCTTGCATAGCTACCTGCAAGCTGGCTCAGCTAGCGCACGAGCAAGCTTGCAAAACTACCTGCAAGCTGGCTCAGCTAGCACATGAGCAAACTTGCAAAACTATCTGCAAGCTGGCTCAGCTAGCGTGCGAGCAAACTTGCAAAACTACCTGCAAGCTGGCTCAGCTAGCGTGCGAGCAAGCCTCCAAAACTACTTACAAGCTGGCTCAGCTAGCACATGAGCAAACTTGCAAAACTATCTGCAAGCTGGCTCAGCTAGCGTGCGAGCAAACTTGCAAAACTACCTGCAAGCTGGCTCAGCTAGCGTGCGAGCAAGCCTCCAAAACTACTTACAAGCTGGCTCAGCTAGCACATGAGCAAACTTGCCAAACTATCTGCAAGCTGGCTCAGCTAGCGTGCGAGCAAACTTGCAAAACTACCTGCAAGCTGGCTCAGCTAGCGTGCGAGCAAGCCTCCAAAACTACTTACAAGCTGGCTCAGCTAGCACATGAGCAAACTTGCAAAACTCTCTGCAAGCTTTAAAACATGTTCGACTCAACTGACATTTTATATATGGTACGCAAGTTAGAAACTCCATTATAAGTATTATTCGAAGGGTCAAAGTGGTCAACCTAATTACAATGGGGTAAGTTTTGCCACCAGCTTGGGTCCTTAGAGCTAAAGTGGGGGTCCTTAACGCTACAGTGGGGGTTCTTATAGCCCAAGTGGGGGTCCTTATAGCACCAGCGGAAGTACTTGTACTAACATAGAGGTTCCCCCAGTGGGGTATCTGTATTCTACCAGTGGGGTCCTTTGTCCCGCTAGTGGGGTTCTTTATACCACCAGTGGGGGTTCTTAATGCACCAGTAATGTCATTATACCAACAGAGGGGGTCCTTACATCACCAGAGGGGATCCTTAGAGCTCCAGTGGGTTCCTTATAACACCAGTGTTGGTTCCTTATAGCATAAGTGGGTTGTCTAATAGCAACAATAAGGGGTCCTTATACCACAGCCTAGCCGGTTTACAATAGTTTTCTACTTTGGATGTGAAGATTGGGTACTTGCAGTGTGATGTGGCTCCAGAGGACCAATAGTAGACTACATTTTTTACCAAGTCTAAGGAACCTGGCAGTTCAAAGTTATTCCTTTTCGGCTATGTAATGCCTCTGCCACCTTCGAACGCCTGATGGAAAAAGTTCTGCCTTTAGATGTCCGTCAGGTTTACCTAGATGGCATTGTTGTGGCAGGAAGGACACTTCAAGAATGCCTATCTCGATTAGACTTTATATTCAAGAAAGTCACTGCAGCCGACTTGGAACTAGTTCAAAAGAACTGCCACCTTTTTCAAAAGAAAATAATTTTTTTTGGGCCATGTAGTGTCGACCCATGGAATCGAAACAGACCCTGCGAATATCAAAACAATAAGAAATTGGCCGACACCGACTGACAAAACTGAAGTGCGGAGTTTTCTGATGTTATGTGCCTATTACCGTCGATTTGTACCTGAGTTCACCACGATCACAAACCACTACATGAACTGACTGAGGCAAAAAGGATGTTTTATCGGACCACTGAGTGTGAGCACGATTTTAGTAAACTCCAGAAAATGCTGATATCTCCGCCAGCCCTGCATTTCCCAATAAGCGAGGGTGTATTTATTATGGACACTGATGGTAGTGATGAGGGCATTTTAGCTGTGTTATCTAAGGGTCAGCCATAAGTCTGAGAGTAATTATTGTTTTTCATGTAATGAGCTTCTGGCCATATTGTAGGCAATTTCACACTTTCACCCCGACCTTTATGGCAGAAATTTTATTTAAAGGAACGATCTCGCATCATTATGCTTGCTAACAAATTTCAACAACCCCGAAAGTCAAATAGCCCCGTGGATACAGCTTCTTCAAGAATAAAACTTTTCAATACAGCATTTATCTGGATGCCTTCACAGCAATACAGATGCACTTTTTAGGAGGCAGTGATAGACATTTTGTCGTCATTGCGAATGCCAGGCAGAAAAGAGTCATGTATCGTTGAAGATACAGAAGAAAAAAATTCAAAGTTCTGCATATTTTGATGGGTTACCTACTAGAAGTCATGAGGGTATTAGGAAATATCAGTTGAATGATCACACTTTGCAGCCAAAACGGGAAGTGATATCTTGCCCGAGGGCAGCAATCAAAGAATACTGGGCACAATGAAAGACTATCTTACCGATAAATTATGTATTTTACAGAAACTGGAAAAGGAATGATGAAAAACACTCATTCGTACAGTTGGTTCTTCCAAAATGCAGAGTTCTTGAAGTCTTAAAATAACTGCATAATGCGGCAGCCAGTGGGCACTTTGATGTTAATAAGACACTCTACAGAGTTAGTCTGAGATTCTACTGACTTCATTGTCGGGAGGACTTTCACAAGTGATGCCGATTGTGTGACACCTGCATTATGAGGAAGGCCCTAAATACGAGGGGACAAGGTTACCACCAGAAATACAATGTTGGAGCTTTATTCGAGAGGATGGCAGTGAATATCCTGGGACCTTTGCCTGTCACAGAGAGAGGTGATCAATATCTCCTGGTGGCTCAAGTAGACTTTACTAAGTGGCCTGAAATATTTCCCTTCCCAAACAAAGAATCACACACAATATCTGAGGCACTCATATAGCATGTCTTCTCGAGGTTTTGGGGTGCCACTAGAACTCCATTATGATAAGGAAAGTATCTTTGATGCTATGGTATACCAGGATGTAACAAAGATTTTGGGTATGAAAAAGACCAGGACTACATCCTTAAACCCTCATTCGCATGGAATAGTCGAGAGGCTTAACCACACTCTTGAGCAATACCTGTCGATCTTTGTGGTAGACAACCAAAAGGACTGGTATTCAAAGGCACCATTGTTTTTTCTTGCTTACCGCTCAGCAGTTCATGAGTCCACAAGGGTAACACTAACAAGGATGTTGTTTGTAAGAGAGCTACGCCTCCCCAGTGACCTGCTGTTTGGCCGATCGACAGAAGAGGAAGCCTCAGCCCCTGAATGTGCCAACGAGTTATGTATCCGACTTGTTGGCACTCATGATTTTGCTCGACAGCACCTCAGAATAAATAGTGACAGGATGAAGACGTGGTATAAAAGGAGAATGCCGGGCGAGATATTTCAAGAAGGACAACTGGTGTAGCTTTACAACCCACATAGGAGGAAAGGGTACTGTCCGAAGCTACAGAAAGGTTAGGAAGGCCCCTACAGGATTCTGAAGAAGATCAATGACATGGTCATTCATATTTGTTGTGAAGGCTCTCGAGAGAAGTCGAAGGTTGTCCACATCGATCGACTAGCACACTACGAAGGTTCGGATGTGGCAGTGTTTGTTAGGGACGAGCAGACTTGAGGAGGGGGCATATTTATGTTCGGTTGGTCTGTGCCACTGACCTTGGCCCATCTCGCTCAAGCGGGTGGAAGAGAAGGACAGAGTAGTGATTATAATGGTGTGAAAATTCATTGGAATGTTTTGAATGACGAGTAATATTCTTAACAGCGTTGTAAGTTATGAAGGCATTCTGCTGCGATAACCCTTCTGCAGCTCACCACTTCTGACCTTCATCGGATAGCATTTCTGCATTTATATGAAGAATGCTCTGGATTACTGACATGGTTTCCCTCAGCATGACTCGGGGTGCGTTGAACCTTCCAGATGATATGGGCGAACTACATAAAAGTGTGACAGGTCTCCGAGCCGGGAGTTTTTTTTTGAATTGATGAGTGGCATAGTTCCGAGAAGAGATAGAAGAGAAGTGGCTAGAGAAGTGACCAAGGGAAGGGAAATCTGCGACAGCTAGTATCAAGCAGTGGAGAGTGCAGCTGGCAGGCTGGACTATTGGACTAGATGCGTGAGTGAAAGACATTAATTATGGCTACAGATAGTCTGAACACATGTTAATGACGAGTGTTAGTCAATTGACTGTAACCAAACAGAGACATTAAGAAGAACATTAATTATAGTTTAAAGAGACATAAATATTCCGCTCACTAATAAATAAATACAGTACTAGTGGAGAAAGATAACTTAATGCTGTAACTATGCCTGTGTGAATAAATTATAATTCATATTATTTTTTTTATTATTATTAAGATTTCCTTCCTTCACGCACTCTGATATGTCCCCCAGGCACCCGATGTAACAATATTTTGATCGACGATATTATAGATAACGATAAAGAGAAAATGTATATAAACATGAATTTTTTTACAGTGGTTTCTGAGATAGAGCTATTTGAAATTAGTAAATTACACATGTAGCACGTTCACATCAAATGCTCTTAATGTGAACAGTGAACCTCAACACACTGTACAACTCGTCCCCTTGCCGTTGCGTCTCACTTGTCTACATGCAACTTGTGCTTTCTGGGATTACCGTTATTTGACTGAAGCACGCGCGACCCTGAACTCATCCCTTTTCCTTCCCCTTGCCGCATACCTTTCCTGGTGCATGCTCATGCACAGTCCAGTTGCGAGTGGAGACGTGTAGTGAAAGAATCGTGCTTTAAGTGAAATGCAACAAATGTTTAAGCGTGCCGAGTATGCTCACTTGGTGTTCGTTTACAGTTTTGCAATGGAAGTTGTGTAGCTGCCGTTGCAGAACATCGTCGCAGATTTACGAATCGAAGAATGGCCAATAGGAGAGTGTTCGGCAGAGTTTTCAACACTCTGCGCGCCAGTGGCACTCTTCCCAGTACTGGTATTTTATCGGCGTCCAATTGAACAACGTGAAGACGAAGAGGAATACATTCTAGAAATAGCAAAGAGAAGTCCTAGTACGAGGACACTGCTAATTAGCACGAGTATCGCTGCCCCACAGACAAGAGTAATTCTAACATTGCATCGCTTGCCTTACACCCTTAACGCTCCGAGAATATCCAGCATCTGCACCCGGGAGATGCTGCTCTGCGTCTCACATTTGGTCAGTTTATACTGGATCGTCGTGGAGTGATATCAAACATTATGTTCACCTATGTGGCAACCTTCACCCACGATGTAATTAATAACAGTAACAACAATTATGTCTGGGCTGACAGAAATCCACATGCAACCATAGAAGCTCATTTACAACTGCGTTTTTCCGTTAATCTGCTGTGCTGTATTGATGATAACCTGATTGGTCCTGTAATCCTATACGGTGTTCTAAGTGGTGCAGGATACCTACAACTGCTGCAAAATGAATTACCAGGACTTTTGGAAGCCACTCCATTGGCGACACGGCAAACAATATACTACCAGCTCGATGAAGCTCCGCCACATTGTGCTATTGAAGTGACACAGTATCTTAACCAACTTTTACCTCGGCACTGGATTGGCAGAGGTCCCATTCATTGGCTGTCAAGGTCTCCGGACTTTACGCCTATGGATCGTTGTGTGTGGTTAAGGGCTGAAATCTAAAGTCTTCGCAACAAACACGGCAACAAGAAAAGAATTGATTGCTTGCATTGTTGATGCTGTAACTCGTCTGAACCAAGAGCAGGTCGCAATTCGGCTAGTGACACACAACCTCAGGAGACGAGCGGTAAAACGTCTTAAGTTTCACGGTTCGATTTTTGAGCATTTTCTGTGAACGTAACACATGTCTAATTCACTAAATTGAAAGAGCGGCATCTCAGAAACCACTGAGAATGAAAACCATGTTCAAATACACGTTTCTCTTTATGGTGTCCTATAACTTACTATCGTGTCCAAAATATATCTCTTTTCTCCTGACTAACCTTGTTTTTTCCCTTTTAGAGCCCATAATTGACATGGTAGTTCAGCTGCTAACATGATAGGCGTGGAAGCAGAAAAGTTTTTGTTAAACCCCAGGCCATCGCATTTATTTATTTTTTTGCTTTTTTATATTACCTTTTATTGCACATCAAGAGTGACTATCGGAAATATGTTTATTTATCGTAATTATTTGGCTAAGTTCAATGAAAACAATATTTAATTCGCCGCTGGCAGTTGTCTGTGTAACTTATTCAATCAGTGAAATAGTTTCTCTGGAACAAACAGGGGCTTGCCATCGATTCTAAGTTGAGCCATTTTCGCTTATTCAAATTTAGAGTGTAAAATGCAGGAAAGTTACTTATGGAGCAACTGCAAGACTCGTAGACACAATGGGAGGATCTCATTTACTCCGTGAACATTCCAGTGCTCGCGGGATGGTAATATAGGGGAATTCCGTTCTCTTATTTTCTTTGATGCATCTCAAAATTTTTCCGAAATGGCTCAGGGTACCGTGTGCCGCTACAATGCGAAGCACTGATGTAGTATTCACGCAGCCAATGAGGCGTCAATTATGTATCCAACTTCTAACTGCCGTAGTTGATAACGCGGTGGTAACGCGTCTTCGGAAGTCCACCGAGCCTGCTTCCTGCCCGAGGGCTCGGGAATTCCCAACAATTAATTAGTCTTGAGAGAAGAAACCACATCGGCCCGCTGGACTTCATATCGCGAAAATGGCCAGCCACAAGAACGCTATCACATAATTAAAGTTTTCATCAAACTCAAATTGAAGAAAACAAAATCTGAATTTCGTAATTTTCATGTTGCCTGGACTAAGTGTTGTTAACTTTCGAAATTAAAACCAACCAAATAAACATAACCTTCCAGCATATCTACGAGGTAGGCAGATGAAAATAATTAAGAATAACATTATTTGTACATTAAAAAGTAAATGTTATTTCTGAAACGTTTCAAATTATATATGGTCATCATTCACCCGACTACTTAAAACTATGCTAGCCGGACTTTGCGAAAAAATATCCATGTATAACAGTAAAACTAGTAGCATATAATGTACATAGTTTCAAAAAATTTAGACCAGAAACTACACTTATCAGTAACACGTATATGTTTCTATATAAAAATTTTAAAAGTCTCGAAAATTTTCACATTCGAATTGTGAACGTCTAAAATTCAAAACATTGTAATCTCTCACAATTTTTTTAACAACACTAAAATTTAACTGAAGCTCCCTAGAGAACTTTGAACCGGTGAAAACACGTTAAAACAAGAAGTTACATGTATATATCTCATGATCCTACTTTCCTCAACATAGTTGGAACTAATTTTTAAATAACTTCTTAAAAGCTGAGTTGGTAGGTAGGACTTGACTTATCTTTGAAAGCAGTAACTTTGAAGATGAAACCAGGAACGTATGCAACAGTAGACATACAGTTACAAATACACACGTTGGGCCTACTTACCTAGGATGTGAACAAAGAAAACTTTTTAGAATAACTTAAAGAGTGCAATGCACTGTATTACGGAGGTCGGATTCAGAGCATCAACTTCGGTTTTAATCAGTCGAATGTTTCGGAGCATATGGGTTTACAAACCTTAAAAATTTATAGGGCATTTATTTTGAGAAAAGTGACTGAACCACATAAAATATGTAGGGTTACATTGCCTACCGTATCACTACTAGTGTGAAGAATTTGATGGAAAATGGTTTTGAGCACCCTGAGATATGACAAAAAAACTCTATTATCTTTTTTCATGCTATCGTACAAAATTTCCAGAAAAGAGGCTCTCTATACGATGCTTCTATTTCATACTGTCTACATACAAATTTTGGTTGAATTTGGTTAAATTTTAAAATATGTATGTCAAACTTACCTAAATTCTTTACGAAGCTGCCATTTTGAATATTTAAATCATGAAAGTTTACTTGGCCTTCTGTAGAATTTATGGTGTGTACAATTTGGTACAGATTTATTTTAAATATTCCAGTCTAACATTTAGTGGAAATCGGTTTATTCGTCCTCGAGACATGGCGAAACCATTCATAAGTTTCATATAACAATATTCATAAATTGAGGACAAATAATTAACGTAGTAGCAATTTCAATGTTTGTATACTGCCAATATACAAAGTAAGTTTAGAATTGATTACATAGTTTCTTAGATATCGCCACGAAACAAAAAATATTATATATGCACCATTCTAAAAATAAGTGTTCCCTATAAAAAAATAATTGTTTATTTTATGGTCTACCATAGTACATCTTCGACAAAATGTGTAAGAATATTATCATTGCGTCCCGAGATACGAGATAAAATCATTATTTTCATGGGTAGGGGTACCTAACAAAATGTCAGAGAAATGAGGCTCTGCTTAGACTAATTTTAAGTTATAATAGGTACAGTTGGCATACAAAGTTAAGTAGGAATTTGTTTCGTTAATATAATATACTGAGCTAAAATACGCATATAGCCACCATTTTGAAAAAAGTGTCTGACCTATATAAGATTAAATATGCACTTCTCGCCGTGATATAAGTTAACACATTCAGGCTCAGAGTACACATATGTATACATTATTCACATGTAGGTATTTCTTGGTCTGAACAGGACACTGCAAAACTCAATGACCAATATCCTTACCTGCGCGTAATATATTCGCAAACCGTCTTACTGTTGTAGGTCATAATTGGTTACAATTGTAGTAGAAAACAGTGTACAGCTTATTGACTGTGACAACGAAACAAGTGTTGTTACGAATTTAGTACAGCAAGCATCATCAAACATTTCGTTTGCAACACCTGAAACCGTAAACTAAAGAGGTCTGAAAGGGTTGAAGTCAAAAGCAGTTGCTTGATTCAATAAACGATGGTGAAGTCAAGTTCTCCTGCCTGTATCTTAACCACGAATTTTGGTCGGCCTCTACTCTCTATCACTTATCGACAGAACAAACTATTGACGAGCTTTAGAAAAAGCGAATAGTGTAATGAGCTGTTTTGTGAACAGAAACGCGTGTTATGCTATATGCATATGCCGAATTCACACATGACAGAAACCTTGCGTATTCCACGCAGCGGAAATTTCTAGATGTTTAGAAACAACCGGGAAGTCGCGGATTTCGTGCAGGAAGCAAGTTTGTATTAAAGCAAACATGGACGTCGAAGATGCTACACACCCCGTAATTCACACCACCTTTATCACCCCTTCTCCTCGGAAACAACACGACGCCGCAGGTTCGCGAACAAATTTCAATTACTAAACTCTATACGTAGCATCGATTGGTAATAGTTCTGCGTTCCTCGAGAACATTCTGGAAGGAGGAGTGCGGGGTCAGCGTTGAAATGTCAAATGTGAACGCGGGTCATATATT
This sequence comes from Clitarchus hookeri, assembly GCA_002778355.1. NCBI lineage: Eukaryota > Metazoa > Arthropoda > Insecta > Phasmatodea > Phasmatidae > Clitarchus > Clitarchus hookeri. The sequence goes on along the minus strand of NQII01001852.1, from coordinate 246,041 downwards.
ACATCGTTTGATAGATCGTCTAATAAGAAACAACATTTACCAAGACAGGTTTTTTTTTTCTTATGCGCGTAATGTATGCATAATAAATAAAAAAACATCTAAGCATACCTATGGTTTTCGCCTTGCGTACATTGTGAGCAATGTTTCTGAAGTTTACCATACCAGTATCAACGCTCAGTGATGAACATACTATTTGGATCAAGTACACTTTAAGCCCTCTTATAAGCATTGGTACTCACCATTTCCCATCCACCAAAGATATAGTCGTCAAATTCATAACATAGGCATCGCCTCCAACGACGAGTAGCATGGCAATGGCAAGTACACCTTAACCCATCTTATAATCATAGTTTACCAGCATTTCCCTTCTGTCTAAGCTACAGTTGTCAAATTAATATCACAGACATCGCTCCTGACATAGAACTGGTGGCAGGGTTAATTAGGCCATAGCCTCCCTTACAAGCATAGTCGGCTGACATTTTCCATCTGCTAAAGTTATATTCGCAATACCATAGGCAACATTCCCAACATAGAAAATGGCAACAGGGTCAATTATTCATTAATCCCATTTATAAACGTAGATGCCTGACGTGCCCTATCCGCGAAAGCTACGACAATTAAATTTATATCATGTATATAATTCCTGTCTGCTATCAACGCTATAATGGTAATTAGGCCCTATGTCCTGTTATAAGCATAGTAGGATTTCAATCTTGAACCATTTAAGTTCAGTTAACATGTAACAGTCAGCCATACATGTTAAGAAAATACAGGTTTTTATAAATTAAATTGCATTGCAAGCATGTCGTAGTAGTTAGTAGTTACTGGTGCATGTAGGAGTGTAGGGTCTGAAATAGCACACATACCTGCTGGCCAGAGCGCAATCCTCAATCACCCACCACCACCCTTGTAGTCTGCTACCTCAGGTCTTATATACACAAATATATGTTACCACAGGTAACGTGCAACAACCAACCATACGCGATAATTTATGATATAAAAATTATACTGCGAGCAAGATGTATGTAATCGAGGGGGTTACAGTTTCATTTATACGTTTAAATAAACACTGACAACCTGACACGAGGGCCAGTAGCCCGAGGCCTCGTTAGCATGGATAACACTTAACAACCACCCATATATAGGAAAACATAAAGGTGTAAACGATTGCACCAGAGCAATGTATAGGTAGCCGCCGGTTACATTAAAACATGTACGAGTTAATAAAAATAAACACCATCGGTCTAACGGGAGGGTCTGGCAAACCGCATTTAAAAGATATGAAACAATTCTGTACATGAAAATTCAGTTATATAACAAATAATAAAGTACCAACCTATGCACAGGTACGCTGCAAGCACGTTGTCGTATCAAACCGTTACGATCAAAAATACCCATCTGTTCTGCAGACTGTAAAAGTGATATCATCGTTACCAATACGCCAAGAATTTTGGTAAAATGCCGGAATGCTTGACGCCATAAAAAGAGCATATGTGTACAAGTACTAACCTCAAAAAAATTCTATAACATCTGTCAAGTGCGGTTTGCTATTTACAAACGGTGATAATTTGAAGACACATTACACGACCTGTAAAGGTCGTGTTCCTTTGCCTGCCATTAAACGACATACATTTACACCATTGGCCATGCAAGAGACGACACTGCTATGCACTGATTAACAGATACGAAATTTAATGTAAAGGAATACAGTTATAAGCACTTGTCAACCATCGCAATTGCGTATTACACAAGCACAGGGTACTGTACACTGTTTTAGACGACGCAATACAAGTACAGGTAGCCCTGGTTAGTACAACAGAATAGCAAACGATTTCCTTACGAACCGGTTGTCATGATACCCTCGAATTAAGTGAACAGCCAACACTCACAACTGTAGCAGCAGAATGTGTCCCATCGTTCGAAGTTGTGAGATCAACTAACATCTTGAGAATCTGTAAGGCAGCCCGGGTGGTCGGATGGCAGCATGGGCACCATACAGACATCGGAAAGTCGAAGGGACGGTACATAACACAAGCAGAGATAGACGCATCAGACTCCAGGGTGGCAGACCACCCGAGTCACACATTCACTTCCCTTTACGAGAGGAATTAATTTCTACAGTACAGGGTAACAATTTATTTAGTTTTAAATATTATTATTTAAATATTATTATTACATTCTCATTTGAATACATGCCACTTATTGAGCTAGAACTGTAAGCACATTATGAAACGAATTACCTATGAAAAGCCCGCCTCAAGTTCTTATAAATATAGATATTACATGAAATAGACGAACTATGTGATCTCGAGTAATGAGGCATCGTAACTCACATACAATTAACCTAAGTATGTACTCTGCTTTTAGGAGTCCCAAAACATAAACAGAAGAGGTTTACATTTTCTGAAAAAAAATTGGTGTAGCTGTTTGATACACAGAAGACCTGGAGACCGCAAGTGCATCTTGTAGCTATCGATGCGAACTCAACAGAAGCACAGACCACAATGACGTCCTGCCTTTCTGTGCATGGTATGCATCATCGACCAAGAAAGCAAATGGCAATTACAATTTCGTAACTACGCCGCCCTTATCAAAACATTTATGCAAACTTCAGAATGATAAACATATCTACATTTCATATGCCATTGAAAACTTTAGGAAATGACTCATGTATCTTGATGGTGCTGGAGATAGTGCACCATCCTTGAGAATAAGGTACCGCCGGGTTGAATCCCCTAGAGGATCCAATAACTTCACTGGTAAAAATACAACATGACAAACAATCAAAACTTCTGTGTTATAGCTATGTATTTAAGTATTGAACGCAACATCATCCAATCACAATGAACTATATCTTCAACAAATATTTTGTCCATAGCCATAATCCATGTACTCTTATGCACATCACAAATACTTGCAGCCTACCAGACATCTATAAATAAGTAACGAGAAGGTCACTGTGGCAACCCGAGACAGGCAACACGAACTGTCATTTGGTGGTAATGGTAAACAATCATACATCGTGTAAAAATGGTTCTCACCTCGTAGTCGATCGTGGAGGAAAGCAGATAGTTACGTCTACCTTCGTCTACCCCCGATCGTGTACGCTGTTTCAATATGAAGCTGGAATTAATGGTTGAAGACCTACCATCTGTAACACTTACAACATCATCAACAGCAAGGACTCTGGAGATTCGCTCCTTACATCACGACGATATGAAATTAGCCATTCCATGTTCAGCTTTGCATACAAGACTTACCACTACGATAACTGTTACGTGGTCGTTTGCCCTCAGTGATGGTCTGAATACATAGCAAGAAGTGCAGGGCAATGCCTGGTGTTCATCGGGAATTGTGTGGAAATATTGTGGCAAGACATTTACTAGCAGCTTGAGTGCTGGACACCATGAATATAGTAACTGTGAATTCTCTATCTACTACAAAACTTACCATTGCGATAACTGTGACGTGGTGTTTGCCTGAACTGATAGCTTTCTAGAGATAAAGTAAGAAGTGTAAAGACTATGTTTGTTGTTCATCTGGAAGTGGTTGCGAGTATTGTGGCAATTAGTTATACTGAGCATGTACGTGTATATAGTTCAAATCCTTATAACCTCGCAGCCTATAATTAAATTTATCTCCAACATATAATTGTACATAGCCATACTCCATGTATGTTCATGCAAATAATTGCAGCCTACCAGTCATTTATTAACAAGGTAGCAGTAGATATATTATTATGCGACAAGTATTAAAAAATATAAAACCTATTTTTTTTTTGCATTTATTCCTATTTTAACCAAATCCCACACAAACATAATATGTCATTCAATAAAGCCTCTATAATCCATTCACGGTATCTTCGATACTTTTGAAAAGAACCTTTGAAAAATCACCCTAGGAGTTACATGTTGAATTGGTTATAAAAAAATTGTATATGTAAAAAGGTTTTGTTTTGCTTTTAAACTGAAGCACTATATAAATTGGTTGTTTTAAGTTTTAAGTATATTTTTTCAATAAATTATAATAATTTGTTAAAAGTCCGTACGAATTAACAACGGATTTTGAAGGGACATGTTGGTTATAGCTGAAAAGAAATAGTTCGTAGGTTAAATATTAATATGTATAAATTTAATGCCGTAATTGTAAAGTTAATATTGCTAAACTATATATTTACATTTTTACGTAGCACTCATGGGTAAAGATTTCACTGTTATTAATTGAAATTAAATAAATTTCAGTGTCTGTCCAGCGGACTCATACACTCCATCTTGTCCGTTTGGGCACGTTTTTTTCAGAAGTATAACCACGCCATATTGGATATTGGAGACGCTGAATTGTGGTTATAAAACTAACGTAACACATTCTTTCTACTTATAAGATAATTCTAGGTTAAGATGTAATTTTAGTATTAGCGTTGTTATTTCTGCAGTTTATCAAATAAACGTGCAAAATATAGAAAGGCATTTGAATATTTCCGTTACGTTATTCCCTTCGCAAAGAATGCAAAGGAATCGAATTTTGGTCGCCGCCAACTGATAATCGATTATTTTCGAAAGCTTTTTGTGGAGCGTAAGAGATAGCAGCACATTAGCTTTGGCTTACACGTATTTCTCTTATATCGTCTTTGCGTCGCACGTAGTGTTTTGATGTTGTGGCAGTGAAGTGAGACAGTTTCTTGACGGAAAAGCGATGTACATACACCGCAGGTTTAAAAATGAATGTGAGTTTGTTCGCTGAAGAGTTTGGAAATCGAGCCGCGGGCCGTGAATTCGTAGTAAATGAAACGTTAGTGCGGGGCTGGAGGAATTTTTCTCACTTATAAGTCGCACCCCAAGTTTTCAATAAATTTTTTTTTTAATAAAATGTGCCACTTATATGCGATAAAATACGGTACCATTTATCACAGTGAAATCTTTAACCTGAGTGCTACTTCCAAAAGTTTATTATGTAAAATTTAACTTTTTCCTTACAGCAAATATGTAAATAAATCTTAATACAATAAGTAAACTTTAATTAAATTATATAATTAACAGTTCCGATATATACTTCAATCTACCTTTTTGTATGTATTACAACATTTCGCTAAATTGATTAGCATTTTTTAGACATTTAGAGAATTTTATTAAAGTATATGACAGTTGAGATTACATGGCATTGTTTCTCTTCAAAAATAAATTTTGGTAGTTCCCACATGGACACTGTTAACAAAATATTTGACAGTTCCCACATGGCACAGTTTACAAAACATTTGGCAGGTGTCACATGGCAATGTTTTGTATACATACTGCGGAATGATACATAATCGGCTCCCTGAAAGTAGATCTTTAGCAGGGCTTCAGAAAATCTTGAAGTTACCGTGAATACATTATAACTCTGATTTAATAAATAATCGAATTTATCTCTTCACTGACAGAAATATATCTTATTCTTTGCAATGGAATAAACACGTATAGTATATCAACCAAATCATTGGGATCTTCAGAAAATAAGAAGCTACATTTCAAGTCACTCTTAACAGAAGGTTCACGATACATGTCTGCATATATGTTCTTCTGTGATGAGTAGGTTGAGAGATACCTCTGGGCCAGAGTGCTAGGTTCGAATCCATGTGTTCTTCTGCCTCAACTTCAAGAAGCCATTATCTTCAGCAACAAGTTTACGATATTGCTTGTCAGATGTCGTCACTTCATCATCAGAAGAATATGAGTATTCCACATCATCACCAGCAGTCTTGGAGGTCACATTTTCGTTCTCGACATCCTGGATAGTTGTAAGATCTTAGTTTATCACTTTACATGTTAGCGGTGCATGTTTGCTGTTTACAAACTATGAAGGTCCGTATGGCTCGCACTTTCCATTGTGCATGTCTGCAATGCTTGTATTTCCTTCATCACACACTTTTTGGAACACGATGCAGGCCCGGGTAGTGTAATGGGCGCTCTAACTAGTATTAGTTTACATGACAAATCTGCAGGAAGGCTAGCCATAACCATGTTTTGCGCCAGTTATTTCAATATTGCTGTATCAAGCCAAGCAATGGTGCATTGCCTTTACACATATCAATGCTGCACCACACATGTCACATGGTAGTTTCTTTGATTATTAGCTTTGTTCATGGCGAAATGCATTGCAACTTTTACTGAAGGTCTTGTCTCAGTGACACTCTGTGAAGGTTTGCTTGTAGTCGTGCAGGACATACTCGATTGTACATCCTTCGTGGTTTTCAACATCTTCAAGTATATGTGAACTCAAACACTTGTAAAACTGCGCAGTGCTCACTCCTCACTGCTGACTCCTGGCTGTTGAAACCTGACAACTGACTTCTCACTGCTGACTCCTCACTACTTACTCCTCTCTGCTGACTCCTCACCACTGACTCCTCACCGTTGACTCCTTGCTGCTGACTCCTCACTGCTGATTTCTCACTGCTGACTCCTCAATGCTTACTCCTCACTGCTACCTCCATGCAGTACATCTGCCGCACATGCAAGTTTAACAACTGAGTGAATTTTCTGTGGTTTCAGTAATTTATACATCCATTCTGCCTGTCGAAGGTGAAGCTATATTGTAATTCTCAGTAGTGGGGTAGAGGAAAAACAGTAATTTGCGCCTATTTGCTCAGTGGATAGTGCCCACTAGTTCTCGGCTCTAGATGATTTACTGAAGCCAGATCCAACCCGAACCCTTAGTATACATTTCTTCATCATATTGAAATAACTTGTATACTATCAACAGCAGAACTTTCTATTGTATATGCATGATACACAGCTACATTCGGGGTCTTGAAGGCTCAGGTACAATATTCACCATCGTGGGGCTCAGGTTTCGTATAACTCTAGTCCAGCCACATATTATATTGGACAGTACTGTGTTTTTTTACCTAATTTTATATTGGTTTACTAAATTAGGTTTCATACTTGGCAGGAAAGAGCAAGCATCTTTCGAAGTAATAGACATATTCGGAGCAACATAATCTTTTAGAAGCCCCCTGAACGCAGATCGGATCAGTAAAAAGCCATTAAGATTAGGCTTTGGCTCGCAGAGCAGTGAATAAGGCTGTTTTGTACAATCAGATTATAATGATGATGTGGCAGGTGCTATATCCGATATACTATTAGTGGCCTCTTGAAAGCAATTTTGCGACCTAAAAATTTTCAAAGGTCTATTTAAATCTACAACATGCGTATACATGGTTCTGCACCTATCACGTCGATATTCCATTATAATGGTGCTTCTTACACGAATACTTTTTCGTGTCTCCTTACATCGTATGCATATGAAAATGTTTTGTCACAATTGTTGCATGGATATCTTGACGGGAGCATAGAGCTTCTCTCAAGATTTGTAGATGAACCCTCATATGTATCTGGTACTGTCCGAAGATAACGCTTGGCAGGTAGTGCAGGGAGACCCTCTCATGATGCAAAATATCTTTTCAAGCTGCTACAACATTCAAACCGCGATTTACACTTTTCACATGAGAACACATTATGTTCTACATTCTGATGTCAACCAGGGTGGCAGACCAGCAGAGTCACTCTTGCACTTCCCTTTACGAGAGTAATTCAGTTATACAACACAGTACAAATCTTATTTCATTATAAATATTATATACATGTACTTATTTTTCATGTATGAAGGAAAAAAACATGCGAACACTATGAGAAACCCCATTTTCCCCCACTCACAACAGCAGGAACCGTGATGTCATGCAACCTTGATATTTGGCCCCCACCTCAGATGACATCTACGCTAGGGATGAAGGGGAAAAAAGCTATAGGCCTGTTTTGTATGTGGAAACATGGGAACACTCTGAGTATATCCATTTGCCCCACTTACAATAGCAGGAACCATGATAAAAAGCAACTATGACCTTGACCTCGGGTGACGTCATGCGACCTTGACATTGACCTTAGGCCGCTAAATCGAACGTCATCTATCGCTTAAAACCAAAAATTACCGTATTTTTTTTAGGAAATTTTAGAATCGCAGAAAAAATTATAAGACCTAGCGGACTGAAGATGGGGGCGTGCCACCGTCTTCAGCTTCGTCGAAGACGAAGCCAAGGTCATATGATGTAAATAGCAGACGCATGAAAGACCGAGTGGTGAGCACATCAGCCTCGCCTAACTGTGACCCGGAGTCGATCCTCAGAGGTCTACAGTCAGAACTGTACCGCCTAGCAAACGTGGCGGACGCTGCTGATTCCCTGTTGGTTTCCTCCTAGTGCTCCCGTGTGTCCTTGCAGCTTCATGCCCGTCACCTATACATCGCACAGACTCGCCTTACGACGTTATAAAATAGCAGTAAGTTTCGTGGATTTATGGGTGGAAGGGAACTCTTCAAACACTTGTTCTTTTGTTGCAGAATCTTCAATGAACAGGAGTACTTTCGATACTTTCTATGTGGCTGAGAGCCATTGCTAAAAAAGACATCACTACCTATTAAATAATAACATAAGTGCATAAATAAATGTTAGTGTTATATGAATTCGCTTGCATCCCGTCACCAATGTCCTTGTTGTGGAAGTTTTGCAAAACTTCCACGTTAGGACTTTTATCAAAAAGTTTGAACAGAACTGGCGCTAGGGAGCATCTTTAGTTACACGTATTCCATTCTGATTGCGCTGTGTGATCCTAAATTAACCTTCCCTCTCTTTTTACTCGGTTGGGACTCCACTTCATAGACTAAGCATGGCGTAGGCCAATTTTAGTCCTCCGAACATGTCACCAGTATTGGCTCAAGAATTGCCGAACGTCTGTCACATCAACCGTATTTCAGTAATTAAGTAACATTTGTTTAAATTATGTTTTTACCTGAAACGCGCGATTTTACGTAAAATAATGTCATTCGCGTAAGGTGATAGTGTAGTGTTAATGCCTTACAGCGTAATCAAAAAATGTGTACTAGCACGTAAAAGCACTTCGTTTGGTACACAGCATGCTTACCGTAGACGAGACCACGTGTTTTTCAAACTTACGTAGGAAAGAAGTCAGTAAAGTTTGGTTCCAGAAATTATATGTAACCCACATCTCACTCTCAGAACCAATACAAACTCTGTTGGTGCTTTGTGAGAATAGCTGTAGCTACCACTCAAACAAATAATTTTCTAACTTGAAGGAAAATACACAGTCAAACAAATAATTTTCTAACTTGAAGGAAAATACATAGTCAAACAAATAATTTTCTAACTTGAAGGAAAATACACAGTCAAACAAATAATTTTCTAACTTGAAGGAAAATACATAGTCAAACAAATAATTTTCTAACTTGAAGGAAAATACACAGTCAAACAAATAATTTTCTAACTTGAAGGAAAATACATAGTCAAACAAATAATTTTCTAACTTGAAGGAAAATACACAGTCAAACAAATAATTTTCTAACTTGAAGGAAAATACACAGTCAAACAAATAATTTTCTAACTTGAAGGAAAATACACAGTCAAACAAATAATTTTCTAACTTGAAGGAAAATACACAGTCAAACAAATAATTTTCTAACTTGAAGGAAAATACACAGTCAAACAAATAATTTTCTAACTTGAAGGAAAATACACAGTCAAACAAATAATTTTCTAACTTGAAGGAAAATACACAGTCAAACAAATAATTTTCTAACTTGAAGGAAAATACACAGTCAAACAAATAATTTTCTAACTTGAAGGAAAATACACAGTCCAAGGAAAGTATAGTTATTCTTAATAAAACAAAATTATATAAATTTTTTTTTATTACGATTATTTTTTGTCAATATATTCTATGCAACATGTCATTCACAATTCGTTAAAGTAAAAGTACATCAGGAAAGCAATAGTCAAAGTTGTCTTTTATTTGCGGAAATAGGTTAATTGTTGAGACAAGGAAATGGACTCAGTGCACCAGCCATGCCCACTCTACGCCGTGTTCTCTCTGCGTTCTCCTTGGCTGGTAGACGTATATAGTTGCCAGAGAGTCTGAGAAAACGCCAAGTGCTTTCATATACTTTGTGAGATTCATTTTATGTTAGTATTGCAATCCCATGACGAGCATCCGGATGGAGCATTCGACGACGACAACTTCTCATATTACCTCAACTGGTAGTAGCTAACGCGAACAAATTGTTACTATTTTACTATTTTTGTTGGTGTCACTTTGTGATGTGAATGAATCAAAAAATGTATTTATGGCACGGTATTAACATATAAAGCCATCATTTTTAAAATGGTTTTCACATCTAAAATATTTAAATTTGATATATCCTTTAATAAGAGGCGTTCCTTACATAAGTTAATGTATCCTACAGATCTCACACTCCTAAAATTTATTTGGTAATCCACAGCTTTAAACCGGCAAACTTATTACAAACCTAGTCTCTATTAAAACAAATTTTAACCTATACACATGTTAAAATTATTAATGTCAGTCATACTTAAAATAATTCTGCTTAAAACGATGAAACTATATACGCTAATCCAAAACACATCTATTTTGTTGTAAAAATGTGATTTTCTTCACTGATGTTCTAGTTTCTTAAAGAATCGCGAATGAAATTTTGCATAGAATATATTACCTATGTACATTCAACCCTACTGGATAAAATGAATAGAAAAGAAAAAATTGATATTTAACAAATTAATTTTAATTTCCTCGAACGCTGAGATTTTCCTCCAAGCTTGAAAAATATATTTTTCCGTATTCGCAGAAAAAAGTTATTTTAGTTAATTGTATAACGCATAAACGAAGCTCTATTAAGTGAAGCAGGAGTTTCCGCAGAGTTTTTTTTGAAAACTTAGTTTTACTTCACGGAGACAATTCCTGAAACTCAGCAAAAAGTAATCCCCGGCAGTCATCTGTTCTTTGGTAACTTCAAGTGTTTGCTTTTTACATGAATTGAATTGAGGAACGTTTTACCGCTAAGGAAAACAAACTTTTTCCTTTCAGACGAAATAAAATCACGTGATACAAAGCTTTACTTTCAGCCAGCTGTGTTTGCTTTATGCTTCCAAAAACCCCAGCAGCGGTTGTTGGACACACACAAATCTAATAGAGGAAAGAGAAAATCTCAGCTGAAGATATGATACGTCCGTCCTCGCCCTCGCGTTACTGGTTTATTTTTCTAAATATCATCTTGCAGTGTCTCAAGTACACAACCTAGAGAACACAGTTCAAGAGTTACCTGCCAGACGAAATGCTTTTAAGTAACTTATATAAGAGCAGTAATTCATGTTCTAAATAACTTCATCAGATGGCATTAAATTGCATTTGAGAATGGATCAATAGCTTTAAACGCAGTCATATTAAATGTTTTATTTTTCACTGCAGTTTACTCGAACTATATTTCTATCTCTTTCTTACCGGTATATACAAATGTGACCATACTGCTTGGTCATGGAAGTTATGGCATCTAGCATGCATGGCAGTGGACACACGCATACTATGAGACTACTGCCGATAGTTGATTGCTCACTCACTCGTGTGGAAGTTCTTGATTGCTTAGTAATTACTGCCATTACTATCTAACACTAAGGAAGTGTTCGTTAGGTCTCAGAGTAAGGGGGTGGTTATACAATTCGAGGAACAATTTCAACCGCACGTTCTATCTGTTTCCAACATGTGCATGACTTTTGGTTCTGCCAGCGAAATTGTTAAGCCAATGAGCTAATGGAGGTGAGAGGGATTTATGAAATAAACTCAACCTAATCTTATACTTAAAACCACACACACATCCATGATTTTAAATTGGATTCTAATCCAGAGTCCCCGCCGTACTAATCCATTATTTCAGGATGGTAGAACCTTATGGTATTAGAAAACGATAAACACCGATTGTAACACAACTAGCACAGTTTTACAACGTACCGAAAATCGCCATTATTTTAATAATTTTTCCCCTAAACATAAATTTTCTATGTAAAAAATATTTTACAAAATTTTGCGCTAAATACAGTTAAAATTCTGAATGAAAATATACATAGTTTGCAAATTTTTAAAGAAACTCCTATACTTCTCTTAAAATGTAATAAAATAGGGTTAGTTATCAAAATTTAATTGTTACCCAAAATAAAAGGGGACCCACAAAATGTAGGGGCAAATATAAAAAATATAGAAAAAAAGTGTCACACACAAAAATATAGTTCCACACATATGTAGATTCAACAACTTATCCATTAATTGCCTTTTTAAAAAATAGAAGATTGTCCCAAAAAATGTGTGCCAAAAAATCTGCACAATTAAAGGTCCAATAGTTAAAGTCAGTGAAAATAAAAGTGACATAAATAAAATATATAAATAATAAAAACGTAAGAAAATTCGATATTGTGCATTTCTTGTCCCTTTCTAATTTATATTAATTCTTTTTTATGTAAGAGTTTTCGCATCCGGTTTATTTTCTCATTACCTTTGAATATGTATCTGTAAAAATAATCTTACTTTATTAGTCCAGATCGCCGAAGTCTTTCTTGCCATAATTTGTATCAACAATCTTTATATTTTTTATTAAACTATATTTCAGTTTTTAAAAACTCAATTGAGCTATTAAATTTTTTGAGGATTGGATTCATTATTATTTAGATTTAAAACAATTTATTTAAAAAATGGATACGAACCTATTTTTAAGAAAAAAACAATTATTCATTTAAAATGTTTTTTTTATAAATTTAATAAAAGCATTTACTTACATATACACAAGTGTTTGTGAGCTTTTACTCTCTGCCAGGGAGTCAATTACATTAACGACTTATAGTAATCTTGCTATGCTCGAAGAGTAACATACATACATCACAATATTTCGCCCTTTTTACACTCACGAAAACCTCTATTTGGAGAAGTCCCTTCTATAGCCTCTTGACTGGCCGTTTTATCCCCTGCTCATCGCGCTCATTCACCGGCTGTGATTTCTCACTTACACTGAAGTCCAGGCAATAAAGGAGTTGTAGACTGAAATTTCGGGACGGCGAGAATTGACGTCAGGACTTGGTTTATACTGGATAGGAGGTAAACATACTTAAAGTCCTGCGACCCAGGACCTTGACAGGGATAAGGAGGGGGCCAAAAAGGTCCCGTTTTTAGGTTTTTCGCTTACAACTCGGAAACGGTCAGACGTAGCGTCAAAAGTAATTTAAACACAATTAAAGAAAATTAAATTTTTCTATAACAATATGACTATTAATTTTTTTTTCGTGTCCGTATAATTTAGGAGATATTTGCTTACCAATAAAGCCAATTTAAAAAACAAATTTGTTTACTGACATTTTTCATCAACTTTTTCGTTTATCTTCTTTGCCGTTCAATTGAAAAGAAATATTTTCAGAGAACAAGTTGTAGAGCATTAAAATTTCCCATAGTATGAGTATATTATTAAATACTTTATCTTCAAGTGACCAAAAGCAATTCGAAAAAATTGTGCGAAATCTGAGATATATAATATGAAACCATGTATTGCACCGTAATAACTTGGGAAAAGGTATTTATACAATGAAAACCACCATTCACTGAAAATTAATAATTATAATAAAAAATTACATGCAATAAATTGTAATATAATTGAATTTAAAAAATCGTAAAATGATTATAATAGTAGAAGTCATAATTATGATTAAATATAATATAAATAATGGGGAAATTAGTGCAATTTGCTTCTTTTGAGTGGGAAGGTTCAGGTTGGGGCTCTTACTCCTCGTCTTAATCCTCAATAATTTCTTCCATATTATCGTTCGATTCTTCAACGAGTGTGGGAGGAAGTTGAAGTGCTTCATCATCTTCATCCTCGTTTTCTAATAGGAGTACGCCGTTTGAATAATTACCATGGCAGATTTGACAAACGGGAGAGCATTTCAGGAATGTTTTCCTGCACCCACGTTTACCACTGCTGTAGTCTTTAGTGCACCGGAAAAAAATTATTTTTAAAATATCGTCTGGTGCGACGGGATCTTCAGTTGGCCCAGGGGCGAGATAATTGCCTGGCGTGCGTGCCCACCCCCACAGTTCAGGGGGTAGCTCGTTCCCTGACCACTATTGTACTGGATGGTAGGTTCGGTATGAATGCTGCTTAGCTGCCCCTTCGGTCGGTGGCAGTGATGAGATGTCAGGTTTTATATTGAGTACTGACTTCACAAATGTTTGATAGCGGTAGAGGTTCAGGGATGTTTCCTTAGCGGTCGCACCATACCATCTCAAGAGATAGTTCTTCCCCTCCACCACAACCTGAGCGTGTGTTGAATTAGAATTTACAAACACTTCAGCGGCTTTGTGAATGTCACGGTTCTTTTGGTATGACTTAATAAAACCAACCTTGCTCTTTCTGAATGCTGCTGAGGTTGTATCGCAGCCTGCGAATGCGCGTAGGAACAGAATGTCCTTTAGCCCTTGTTGTTCCATCTCTTTTGTGGAATGTATATAGGTCTTGTTTTTTCAACGGCCCGGTTTTATTAATAAGATGTCTCAGTCAAGTGGAGTTTTTGCTATTAGGAGAACTACTAGATCAACATTTTCTCTAATGACAGCAACAGTGTATTTTACTGATGGTTTGGATTTGTCGATGGCTGCTGTAACAATTAACGAGTTAGCATCTCCTGGAGCTTGTCGGCTCTTAACTCCAGTTTCGTTGAGTTGTGATTGGAGTAGGGTAATCAACTTGCTTTTATTGTGCTTATTGGAGAATAAGTAATCTAGTTTGACGGTTATTTCTGTGTTTAAATGAAAATTGTATCTACTGACGTCTTCTTCCTATAGCGTCGCTCCTGTTGAGCTGCCTTCGTGCTCTTGTGTGAGTTGGTGTAGCCATCAAATACAACGCAGCAGCTCTTCCCAGAATAGTGGCATTTGATATAGGCCTCGCAAATATTGGACACTATGCATACTCTTGGCCAGATTACTTTATACATAAGAAATCCCCCGTCAACTACAATGTCAAAGTTTAATGGGTTTCGATCCTTTTTGGTGGTATGAAAAGGGTGTACATAGCTGATTTCTTTGTCATCCTCATTCCACATTCATTGAATAAGGCTAACGGGAACAGGGCCAACTCGTACTCCAAATACATACTCGAGTCATCGTCGTTTTTTTTACTGATGCAGATTCTTTAGAAAAGCAGGAAAGGGTATATCGCAACTGAGTCGTTTTGGATCTGGATTGATGATGTGACATATGACAGAGGGGGCGCCCGATCTTTTCTTGATAGCGTAATACCCGAAAATGAAGTACCTTCTATTTTCAGCATCGCCTGCTTTCCAATTGAGACAGCTTCATAGAAGTTTATGATTGTACAGTCTCCCACAACTCTTGTAGTATCGACTTTATTTTATTCATTTTAGGAAAGGGAGGATGATTTTCAAACCACGCTGCTAATTTATTAACGTCGGCGGTGTTTCTATAAATGCGAGCCATACTAAAATCGACATGTTACTCAGACGATGAGAAGAGAACGCCACAGATCTCTTCCAGTGACGCACAAATGCCATGTGTCGCACTCAACCCCACAATCCACTTCCTGATCACACTATCTGTGAGGCCTCGTCCACGCGTTAGCACAGTATTGGTTTTGAAGGATCTCATTAGTTTGGTTCAATGGTCATGTCTTACCACACTCCCGACCAATAGCGATCCGAACCTCGCATTGTGAAGTAACCACATCTAGTAAATTTTTGATATTCATCTGCACTCATTTAGGATGAAATGCACATCATGTCTTGCACATAATAAATAGTTTTATATTATTTTATATTCAATAAAAATCGTTTATAAACGGCTGAAATAAAATTAATTTTAACATTTTTAAATCAATTTATAATTGTTTTTTATGAATCTTTAAAAGCTAATTTCTATTTATTTAAAAAATATTCTTACGAAAACGTTAAATTTGAATTAAAGTTATAGGTTGATTAATATTTCCGAATTTCGATCTTTGTATTTTCTAATAGTCTATGGTCTCTAATTATGAGTATGCAGGTTATTGAAAAATACTAGTTTATACCATCTGGTACCTATACTTTTTTGGTTTTGTGTCATAATTCTCGGAATTTTCACAAAGTTTTCAAATTGCTCTAACTTTTGGGTCAGTTGAAGATAAAAATACTGAATAATATACTCATTTTATAGTAAATTTAATTTTCTTCTACATCTTTCCCGAGAACGTATCGTCTAAAATGAACGGCAAAGAAGATAAAATGGAAAGTTTATGCAAAAACATGAGGCAAACCTTTTTTAAAAATAAAATTGGCAATTGTGACGACCATGTATCTCCTAAACTAGAATAGATGCAAAAAAAATTAAAAGGAAAATTCTTGTAGAAAATGTAACATTCTTTGGATTTTTATAAGTAGTTTGACGTTACGGCTGACCATTTTTGAGATATAGGCGAAAACCCGAAAAACCGGACATTCTTCTTTCCCCCACCCCCTTGGTTTAGGTCATAGGTTCCAGGACTTTGAGTATGTTTTCGTCCTAACTAGTCCAAACAAAGTCCTGAAGTCAATTCTAGCCATCCTGACATTTCCGTCTACGCCACTCTTTTGAAAATTCATTGTCTGGACTACTAATGATTGCAACAATCATCAGTGCAACTGCGATATTTGTATATTGTGATAGATCTTGTAGAATTCTATTCTGTTTTTTTAATTCTGAAAACAAATCTACAACATTCTAACGACACCGATAGACTTTTGAAGTTGCCTCCGATTAATATTTTGCAATTTGTTTCAAATTTATTAACCATACTGTAGTTAGCACACACTTAAGTTATAAATCAACCACAAAGACTGAGAGGGAATTGCACCCTCAACATTTTGTAAAATGACTAGAATAATTATACCCATCTAAATTAATTTCTTTGTAAATTTGTGTAATCGAATGCCCAATTTATTAGTCCTTTGCCATGATATTCAGATCTCCAAAATGAGAGAGGGAAAACATATAATATTAGTATCAGATATGTAATCCCTTTAGTCTCGTTAACGACCAAAATTATTTAATTTATTACATCACATATTCAAAATGTTTACCTTTTGTTGCAATAATTATTAGTCCCCGCACTTTCTTCGCTGTGAATATTTTACAGACTGTTAATTAATGATGTCACATATTCTTCGAGACTTATTCCTTTGGTATAACTTTGTGTTTTAATTAATTGTAATTTTTATAAAAAGGAGTAGGCATCTGAAGTTTTAGATAGATTTAATTTTGATATAAAATATAATTTTAATAACTTACATTGTGTATGCCTGGCTATGTAATAATTGATATTCTTATTAAAATACAAGATAATGCTAATCAATATGTTCCTTCTCCTAATTTCGATCACTGCGATGTAAGAAATATTAATCAAAGGAATATAACTGTTCCTAAATAAAATTGGAATATAGATTGTGAAACAAGGGCTTTTTTTATAAAATGTATCTGGCCTACAATAATTGTATCAATTCTAAGGCAAAAATTCAAGCAAATTACAGAATTAGTGGACTTATATTATAATCCTGTATTAAGTTCTAATGAATAGTAATATATTTTTTCCAGGAGACCACATTACGTCATTAACTATTCATGCATAAAAACTGTGATTGTATAATATAAGACTAACATCAAGATAGGTATTGATTTTAATAAATATGTTCCAGACAATAATATGAGTATTGTACTCATTAGTCAGAAAATCTAACTTGATATTATTGACGTTATCTTACAGAAAAGTTACAAATATTATATAATGAAATTTAACGAATCGGATTGTACCCGAGATACAATGGTAGGGCTAGACTTAGAAGATCCAATCACTTATGTATATACACGCCAGAAAATATGCGCCATAAAATTCTGTGCCCTTGAAATGTCATAATGAATGGAAATAAAAATATTCGTAATATTTAAGTAAGATTTTCCTCTGAAATAAACACTATTGTATTTATTATTGGATTTTCAAGGTCTAGCCCTACAATTATTTACCATGTGTTATTTATATTTACGCAGTCAGCTGTTATTCAAGATGGTAATTCATTGATTAATTAATGGGTCTGCATATCAAGGGCATCAAACCAGAAGGGCGTATCAACAAATTTTGTAATATTGACATGTATTAAGTCTGAAGGAATCCAATAATGTGGTAAATACCATGCGAGAAAGGCGTATAGCTCATGCCAATGGATAAAGAGTGGAAAGATTATTCGATTTAGGCGTATAATCGAGCATAGGAAACCATGCCATGCTTAATGGGCGTATTTACATACGCCCTTTTGGTAAATAGTTCTGAGGGAAATATCTGTGACTGTTATGATGAACTGTAAGGGCGGTTGAACATACGGTTTTCCATCTTAACATATTATTACGTATTATATATATAATACATTAGTTAAATATTGAAGTATATGTGTAAGGTGAAGCATAATTATTGAAAATAACTTTTACGTGTGATTTGACATAGTACCTAATTCTTTCACGACAAAAATGTCAAGGTTTGTAACATAGTACATATATATGTGGGAATTATATCAGATTGCAATACTGTTTAAATGACAGCTGTTTTGTTTACAATATAGAATTTACTGTAGTGTGTAAGTATTTTCGGCAAGAATTTTGAAGATAGTAGAGATGGCATGTTATTCGCCATTAAGTATTGAACGAAAAAAATTATGTCAGTTCAAGAGGTAGGTTAAAAATATGTATATGTATATATAAATATATATATATGTATATATATGGCCTAGCCTAAGAAACTAAATAAAAATTAGTCAATTTTATCACAATACCAGTATCGTCAAGTAAAAGGCGGCTGTAATGAAAGTTTACACAATTCGTTATCGGATCTCAAGACTTCGTTGTCAAGAGTAGCCCATATATCTTTTAACTCAACTCAATGGTTTATATTTGATGACTCACAGAAAGTTTGCATTATATTCTACTAGAACATTAATGCAATAACTAATGTTTTGCACATCTTGATAACTTAGTCATTCTTCTGATTTAGAGCACAGTCCAACCCCGAACTTACCTGCAAAGCTTTCGGACAATTTGGGTTCTATGGATTCGGATGCTGACCTATCTTACAAACCAACCAGCAGCGATGATGACTCTTGTGACCCGGTTATACAACTAATAAACCCTCGGAAGGAAAAAATAAGTTGAAAGGTGAGGATACACAGATACGAACCTCTTCAGACCTGACCAACCACAATGTTTATGCATTAAATGTAATATTTTACAAAAAAGAAACCTAATGACCTAAGCATGCTTGGTCGATGTGCATGCGCAAAAATCTTTACTTGCAAAAAGCAACCTAAGTGTTAGACACGTATCAATAGTTTTAGTGTTTTAGGAATGCATTTGTTTGCAGGATACCGTGTTACACGAAGAGACAGGACAGGATACATTTCACGTTGCCATTCAACCAAATGATAAAGCGAAAAATTGTGGTTCCTAACGTTGTTGGCGAGGCAGCAAGAAGACACGGGAACAAAAAGAAAAAGGCCGACGATTGGTAGAAAAATGTTTTTTTATAAAGAAAGAAGAAGCTTAGGACAGGAATACACGAAAACCACTGGCCAGATGGAGGGTGAGGAATCTCATTCCCATAAACCGTGTTCTAGCTGTGCCCTAGAGTGTACACAAAATATTAGTGAAAATGGCCGGAATTAGCTATGTTCTGAGTTTTGGAAGTTTGGCGATGTGAACAAACACCGTGATTACATTAACAGATTTGTTTAACAGCGTGTTGCGAAATTGTCTAGGCAGGAAAACTCACGACATAAACGCACTGTGATCTACAAACTTTCATACAAGGGAGACGTACATCGAGTTTGTAAGGTTTTGTTTCTAAGCACAATTCATATTTCAGAAAAAAAAGTTCCGAGTAGCTCTGGACAAATGTGTTAGGACTCCAAATAACGTGTCTAGCCCAGACAAAGCGGGTTTGCACACTTCTCACAGCACCAGGCGAAACCAGAATCAGTTCTTCACACAGATGCACACAGAGATTTCTTTCCGCGAGTTCCTGTGCATTGGTTTAGAAAAGATACTAGCAAACACTACTTGGAGTCCACACTCAACAAACAAAAAATAAACCAGTTGAACGTTGAGTACTCCGCTGATACTCACACGAAATCACTCTCAAAAAGTAGCATTACTTGTTATACTCCCTGGAAAGATCAGTGTTGGTGCTACAGGTATGAATATATTAAGGAAGTATAAAAAAGGGTGATTATCAGCGTCATACCCACAGGAAAAATGCGACAAGTCCAGATAAGGATGATGATAAATCTAAATCCTTAACTGATGTAACAACTATTTATGCAAATTTTGACTTACAGGCTGTGCTATTCTGCCCACTGGAGCACTGAAAGCCTGTATTTTATAAGAGTAAAATATCTGTGTACAATTTCACAGTGTATGAAGTTGCAAAGAAACAGAGGCACTGTTTTCTCTCGGATGAAAGTAATGGCAAGCGAGCAGCCAATGAGATTTCAATGTACTTGCAAAAGTTCATTGCAAATTTACTACCCAGCTGTAAAAAATTAATTTTTTGCTCTGACTGCTGCCTAGGGCCGAACAGAAATGCTATGGTTGCTGCGATGTTTTTATTTACAGTTCAGAATCACCAAACACTTGAGTATATAGAAATGAAATTCCTTGATCCAGGTCACTCTCACATGGAGTGAAACTCCATGCATGCAGCAATTGAGACGACCAGTGAGTTTACCATAATCTATTGGTCTAATGATAGTTTTAATATGATCAGTTTGGAAAATTGAAGTGTACCCCGTATATTATAAACCAATTACCTTACGAAGAGTTTTTTGGACTTTAGGGGTTGAAAAATAAAACAATGGTAAACTTACAAGTAGCAGAAAATGGAAGCATAATACATTAGAAATCAGTATGTTGTCTCGTGTTCATGAAATGTAGCCGACGTTTGTTCTTCAAAAATGAGTATTGGGAAGATTAAAGAGTTCTGGATATAAGCAGGAGGGGTCGCCAAAACAGTAACACTGTGTCAGGAATTTCTCTACCAGAATTAGCGTATAGGTCAGGGCTTCCCAAAATTCACCCCAAATACTTTGATCTGCAGGAACTATGAAACATCAAAGTCATATCAGCGGAACACCATAGGTCGTACACTACCCTTATCTGTACTTCTCTGCTAACTGCTTCTGAAGAAGACGATGCTGAGCTTGAGTTAATTACCACAGAACCGTGACAAAATAGAGGAAATATTCCAAGTGAATGTAGAAATAAGTATTTCTTTAAAGCTTTACTAATTTGATTCGTAAAGTGAATTCTTCATAATAATGTTTTGGGTTTATAGCAGCTTAGTTTTATAATTCCTACATAAGTGTATACACAGTTGACAAAAAATTTGCTCTGTAATTTAACTATTGTTTATATTATAATGCACTTGTAGCAATCACACTAGCTTTAACCATGCATTTGTGTAATTTTGTGTGCAATGATTTAGAAAATTGCCTGTACGCCCACAATTAAGATTTTGTTAGTTAAATTTAAGCCGAAACAGCATATCAATTACAAACAACAACAATAACCAATTAATTAAATGGAAACTAATTATCTTTGAAAACACTTATTTGAGGCTTACAATAAACACGAGGAAGACTCAAAAAGAAAATGCCTTACTGTGTATACAAGGGAAAGGAAAATCACCAAATATTTATATGACTCCACTGTAAACTTTCATTTTCGTTTATACGCCTTTCTGGTTTGATGCCCTCAATATGTGTGCCACAAAAATTTTTTGTGCGACACATTTTTTCTATTACTTTCATATTTGTCACTATATTTTTTTGGGCGTCCATGTCAATTTTTGGGTAAAATCAAAATTTTCATAAATAATATTATTTTATTACATTCTAATAAAAAATATGTATTTTTTTTGTATTTACTAATTTTTGGACTCTGCTAAGGAAGTGAAAAGTTCATTTTTATTAATTTTGGCTTTTTTTTACACAAAAGATTGTTTTTAGCGCACAAATAATTAAAGTAATGGCGATTTTCGATAAATAAAAGAAAACGCTAATTCTACTACAGTCTATGTTAATCACCTGCTGGTGTTTCAAAGTAAAGATGTGAATAAGTCGGTTCCGCCCCCAACTCCGGCTACATGCGCCATAAAAATGGCGTCATTGGCCAGCAACGTGATGGAGTATATTGGACGTGTGTGCGACGCAGAACGCCTGCAGAACAGTTATCCCTTTCCGTATACTTCGCCGCACTCACTATCATAGACGTGCGCTCACGTTAGTGTTAGGCTCCTAGTACGTCGAGGGCAGCGGGGTACGGGACAGCCTAGGCAGACCAACATTTGAGGCGTTGCAGATACGAAGTGCGAACTCGACAAACGTGCATGTTGAAGAAACGACATTTCAAAATCCTAACAAAAGGATGAACTCAAGACGAAAGTAATCACAGTGTATCGGAAAAATTTTCCTGGGCAATTGGGAAAACTCGACGATATATATTTCGTGATACTCGTTTCCACCCTACAGAGTTTCACTATCTGTAAATAGACCCCTCCACATGTTATGTGATCTAGGATAAGGAATGAATGTACACAGCACACATGTTGATTACGAGATGGTTATTACGACATATTGATTGACATTCGTAATATACCGTAGTGTATGAATACAGTTTCAAGAAGGAAACAACTAAAGTAAAGAGAAAAGTACGATCAGTGGAGAAACTATGCAATTACTCAGCAAAATATATACGAGAAGACGGGGTTAGTATAAGACAACATCGTGCGAAACATTTAGAAGACAAATGTTTTTGACAGACACAATACTCCACTTGATCGTCGTCGGTGTCCCGTGCAGTGTTGCCATCCGCGTTTGGTGTGGAACTAGTCTGTGGTTGGATTTCCAGTAAGGATGTCAATTAGTTCGTTGACCATGGTAATGGAACGTACGGCAACATCTCCGGACGTCCCTTAATTTAGCAGAGGGTATGGAGGCAGGAGATGCATAGAACCGAGGCACTTGTACGTTCGCCAGATTAACTTATCTTCGTTGTAAGAAGCGCGTTTCCTTTTTTGAAGTTCCACTACACATTTGGCGCCCAATGTACATATAATCGCTATGAATTTAGAAGCCTTGATTGCACTCATTGGAGAACTCGAAAATGTTTCCCTCCCTAAACTTGGCGTCTATTATCTGTGTTTTCATAATGTATTTCTGNCCTTTATTGTACTCATTGGAGAACTCGAAAATGTTTCCCTCCCTAAACTTGGCGTCTATTATCTGTGTTTTCATAATGTATTTCTGAAGCAGAACGCCATCTTGTCTATCGTCTTCTACTGTAAATAGTCTTTTCGTAAGACATTTTCTGATACAATAATGGTCTCTGGTGTAAACGTCGGCTTGCCGTACTGCTTTTCGATGCCACCAAAATCCCGGTCAAACGGAAGAAAGGAATGGCCAGAAGTCTTGAAGTAGTGTTGTATCACATCGAAGCGACCCTGGTTAATAAGTGACAAATTGCCCAAGACGAGACTATGAATTTTTATTCTGTCCACTACTGTTGTCGCTAAAAATAATCACTTTTCTTACACTGTTGCCAACCTCTGATAAGTAGTGCACAACACAGTTAGTAATTTCACACGATCCACGCTTTTCCATCATTTCATCCCACACGTACATTTTAGAGGCTCCGGTTGTAATGTTATGGATGTAGAAGTTGCAGGTCCATAGTTTGCGTTTATAAAACTGGATGACAATGGACAGTTTTGAAGTGGGAAGCGTTCTTAAGTCAAATGCGATAGCGAAGACTGTGCTTAACCGGTATCCGTTCTCAGTGATTGGATGCGATCCTGAGGAGCTTTCGCTTTCTGCATGTTTTTCGGTTCCCNCATGAAGTAGTGTTGTATCACATCGAAGCGACCCTGTTTAATAAGTGACAAATTGCCCAAGACGAGACTATGAGTTTTTATTCTGTCCACTACTGTTGTCGCTAAACATAATCACTTTTCTTACACTGTTGCCAACCTCTGACAAGTAGCGCATAACACAGTTAGTAATTTCACACGATCCACGCTTTTCCATCATTTCATCCCACACGTACATTTTAGAGGCTCCGGTTGTAATGTTATGGATGTAGAAGTTGCAGGTCCATAGTTTGCGTTTATAAAACTGGATGACAATGGACAGTTTTGAAGTGGGAAGCGTTCTTGTTGTAAGTCAAATGCGATAGCGAAGACTGCGCTTAACCGGTATCCGTTCTCAGTGATTGGATGCGATCCTGAGGAGCTTTCGCTTTCTGCATGTTTTTCGGTTCCNCACAGCAAATTCTAAATTCACCATTGAAGATGTCGCGATAGTAATGCATAGTGACAGGCTCATTCCATGGGAAGTGTTCCCTTAGCAAAGGAAATGCTGCGGTTTTATGTTCAAATACGCCAGGACGTCCTTACGATTACTACTTTTTGCCCTAGTGTAGTGACTGTGCACTGTGGACCATGGCATTATGAGTTGATTTATCTTAGTCTTGGTCTCATCATGTATTCCACGACCGGATTCTGTTATCGCCTTCGGTCAGCGACTACAGTTCTTTTCCAAGTTGTTTTTTCTAAAGCATCACGAACTGTGACGGCAACGTAATGCCGGAAAATGACTCTGCGTGCCAAAAATTTGCATTCCACAGTTCACAAGGACGTGAAAATACGTAAAAATAACAGGAATTTTTCGTTACCTTAAAAGCTAATGTTTTTCTATAGGAGGAGAACTTAGAGTTCCCGTTTGGGCAAAAACATGCTCCCTTGGACTTCATCAAGTCTAAATATCGCGGTACGCCACTGGACTTTCCCCACGCCTCATGTTCTTTAATTGTTCCAACCGGTGCTACGTAACGGTAAGATAGCTCTTAATTGGATGTGAGCAAAAAGGAGCCCCCATTATTTTTCTCGCTCAGAGAATTAACACAATTTCAACTGAAGACTTCACTGAGTTTTGCAACCAATCATCAAATATTGAAGTCTAGTAGCGAAAGGTTTGATATTATAGTATATTCACGATTACGTAAAGATTTTCTGAAGCCCTGCTCAATTTCTACTTTCAGGCTATTCCTACGCCTCAAGCTAACACAGCTTAACTATTTCCAGGTAATTGCAGCAAAGAAACCACGCACCATATTTATTTCTGCGCACTCAGTTCAAAAATATTTAGCAAAATAACTATTTCTTACTAGGCATTACCAACTTACATATTTTCTGTGTTATTGTAGTTGTATTAAAGTGTAAAGGAAATATTATAACATATACAGGGGATGGACAAAACAATATGATCACCTGACATACAAACAATATTTGATTTATTTATTAATAAGGTGTTGGACCACCATTTGCTTTTAGAACAGCTGCAAATTCTTCGCGGAATAGATTCGTAGAGTGTCTGAATAGTTTCCAACGGAATGTTGTCCCATTCTTGTACCAGAACATCCACCAGTTGCTTCAATGATGTTGGAGATGGAAATATGCTCCTCACTCTCTGCTCTAAAACTCCCCATAACGGTTCAATTATGTTGAGGTCTGGCCAGGGAAGGTGTTTCACGATATTCTGATGCACCTCAAACCAAGACTCAACATTTTTGGCTGTGTGTATGGGCGCATTATCATCTTGGAATATGGCAGTGTTTGGTAGCAATATGCTAGTCATCGTAAGAACTTAATCATTGAGGATGTCGAGATATTCATTCGCAGTGATCTGGCCAGTGATGTGAATGAGACGACCAGCTGAATACCACGATAAAGCCGCCCAAATCATAACGGAACCTCCCCAATGCCTGACTTTAAGAAGCAGGCAGTCTGGATCGTAGGCTTCTTTTGCGTTTCTCCATACATAAACCCGGCCGTTTGTAGGAAACAATGTAAATAATGATTCATCGGACCATACCACATTCTTCCAATCATCAAGTGTCAAGGTTTTATGATCGTGGCACCACTTGTTTCGCAGCTTAGCGTTGGCTTCCGTTATAAAATGTTTCGCAATTGCAGCCCTTCTATGAATGTTAGCTTTGTGGAGCTCCCGCCGTACTGTTTTTTGTCGAAACAGTATTACTCAAGTGAGTGTTGAATTCGGCTGTCACTTTTGCCGCGGAAGTTTTATGTTGTCTGGCCACAATTCTTTTTAATGTTCGTCGGTCTCTGTCAGTTAACTTTGGGTTTCGCCCACTATTCCTCTTCGTCGATGATGTTTTACCATGTTTTGTGTATGCTGTCAATACCGAGGATACTGTCGCTCGTGAAACGTTAAACAATTCAACTGTTTTCGTCACAGGCGCTCCCGCTAACCGAGCACCAACGATTTGCCCTCTTTCGAAGTCTGAGAGATCACACATTTCACCGATCGCTGGTTTTAACGGACGCAGAACAAAGATAATACACTGAAATATAACGTACAAAACTTGGCACGTAAACCGTGTTAATACATACGCGTCGCATTATTTACACGGAAACAGTGTTGCCAACATGCAACAAAATGTACTACATTGCATGGTGTTCATATTATTTTCCCGTCCCCTGTATATATAATATTAGTAATAGTTAAATTTAATCAAAAATAAGATAGGTTTGTGTTGATAAAAGTATATAACGTTTATGGTGCACGACATATTTAGGAAACGACGAAACACGTCTTGTATGGCGGTTTGATTCAAAAAGCGCGAAGCAACCATGAATAGACTGTATCACTTTTGAGTGCGGCACAAATTTCCAGGCATTCGACACAAATTTCCAGGCATTCGAGACAAGTAAGAGTTGAGTATTTGCAATATATGTTCCTTAAAATATGTACTACTTTTATGTTAGTTCAGATATAGTGTGGAGCTGAACCAATCAGGGAAGACTAAACCACGTCGATTTCTTTATCTCGGGACAAACATAACAGTGGAAGTAGTGTAATACTGAGGGCAAGCGCGGGAATGTCGCAAAGGGGCAAGAGTAGAGGGGAGAGCATGAAGGAAGGAATTGTTCGTCTTCCCTGGAACGGGGCCGCGGTGCCTGAGCGGTTAGCCTGCTCACCTCCTTCCAAGACGACCCGGGTTCAATCCCCGGCCGGATCACTCCATGTGGGGATCGTGCCGGACGATGCCACTGGTCGGCGGGTTTTCTCGGAGATCTCCCGTTTACCCCAACCCTTCATTCCGGCGCTGCTCCATCCTCACCTCAAACACCCTCGTCGGCTGTCAAGACCTCGCTGTTACGAGCCGCCCTTATCTCTCCACTCACTTGCTCATACCGGGAACACAATGGCTGGCGCCGAGAGCGGGGGCGTTACGTGGACCCCTTGATTGGCATTCACGTCCGACGCCAGCGCGAATTATTCAACGGGAGGCGGCGTGTTAAATATTCATCCGCGCGGCTCCGCATTCCACAGATGTGGGCGCCGGCCGTGCCCGTGGTGGGGAGGGGGAGGCGGTTATTATTAAAACCCGCCCCACCGTCGACTCCTGCTAGGAGAACGTCAGAGGGAAANGGGGAGGCGGTTATTATTAAAACCCGCCCCACCGTCGACTCCTGCTAGGAGAACGTCAGAGGGAAAGGAGAGCATCTCGGAGCTACCCATCTGGTCCTGTAGGGAGACACGACACGGGCTCTGATCTGCACAACACAAAATAGGTTAGATTGTGTTTGTTCGCAGTATCTTCACACCCTCTGAAAAATCAACCCCATATATGACGCACTAAATTTTTTCCTAAATTCGTTAGGTATCACAAGTGTTGTATAATTTTGTTAACATAAGAAAATTTATCTTTTGGTTAAATTAGTTTTTTGCTTATACTTCCACTATAAATTGTAAGTTTTCCTTTAAAATTAATATGGATAAAAACATACAAAGAAATGAGTATATTAGTTAATGCCTTGCAGGAAATAGTTCTTAAGGGAAATATTATTAAAATGAGTGCANATACAAAGAAATGAGTATATTAGTTAATGCCTTGCAGGAAATAGTTCTTAAGGGAAATATTATTAAAATGAGTGCACAGCAATGCGGTATATTGTCCCTTTGGTGTAATTTTCTGTACTCCGTTACTCTCTGATTGCATGAGGTGGAATAATAGTCTGGATGTATAATTTTTGTAGAGCTTCAGAAGAAGCGTAAGTTACCTGGAATAGACTATGTTTTCATAGTAAGAATTTCCCATTTTCTAACATTTGAGTGGTGGTCTGCCAACAAAACTATGAACAACAACGTGGATAGTATTTAAGGATACAACACTTCGTTTAGATGTGTGTACACTTTTTCTAACTTAGTTTAAATGCAACTAAAACCTGTTAAAGTTAGTCAAAGGGCGTATCTGTTGAAAACACGAAAGTAAACGAAACGCCGGTCACTGTTGACAATTTGACTTTGACAGCTGTGATTCAGTGTCGGGGACACGCGCGGGACACGAAAATCGATCGACGACATTTAAACTCTATGCAGCGAAAGCCTATAAAGGTTTGCCAGCAAAAAGTAATTTGTGTAAAAGTAAATTTTCTTATTTTTCAAATACTCATCGTCCTGTGATCGCCTGTAGAAACCCTGTAGCCAGTAAATAAATTAACATTTTGCAAATCTATTTGAGGACAATCTATAAAACTACCTGTAAGACTCGTACAGNGCGCGGGACACGAAAATCGATCGACGACATTTAAACTCTATGCAGCGAAAGCCTATAAAGGTTTGCCAGCAAAAAGTAATTTGTGTAAAAGTAAATTTTCTTATTTTTCAAATACTCATCGTCCTGTGATCGCCTGTAGAAACCCTGTAGCCAGTAAATAAATTAACATTTTGCAAATCTATTTGAGGACAATCTATAAAACTACCTGTAAGACTCGTACAGTCGGCCAATCATAAAGTGCAGCCTCCCTAGCGGTCGGGATTCTGGAAGTGCCACTTCGTGTATGTTCGGCAGCGTTAAGTGTCGCTAATCGAAAACGGACCATTCTCATGGGTTTACGGGGCCTGCATATTTAAAACTAGCCGGGAAATTCAAAGTTATTTTTAATATTTTTNTGTACACTTTTTCTAACTTAGTTTTTAATGTAACTAAAATCTATTCCAGTTAGTCAAAGGGCGTATCTGTTGAAAACACGAAAGTAAACGAAACGCCGGTCACTGTTGACAATTTGACTTTGACAGCTGTATTGCTGAAGTGTGATTCAGTGTTGGGGACACGCTCGGGACACGAAAATCGATCGACGACATTTAAACTCTATGCAGCGAAAGCCTATAAAGGTTTGCCAGCAAAAAGAAATTTGTGTTTAAGTAAATTTTCTTATTTTTCAAATACTCATCGTCCTGTGATCGCCTCTAGAAACCCTATAGCCAGTAAATAAATTAACATTTTGCAAATCTATTTGAGGACAATCTATAAAACTACCTGTAAGACTCGTACAGTCGGCCAATCATAAAGTGCAGCCTCCCTAGCGGTCGGGATTCTGGAAGTGCCACTTCGTGTATGTTCGGCAGCGTTAAGTGTCGCTAATCGAAAACGGACCATTCTCATGGGTTTACGGGGCCTGCATATTTAAAACTAGCCGGGAAATTCAAAGTTATTTTTAATATTTTTATATATTCTACCTAATCGAGTAAATCACACTGTAAATAAATAGCAAATAAGAAGCAATAAACTGAAGTATATAAAGAAATCTCATGTCTTATCATGTCTGCTCCATCGTGGTTATAATTTGTGAATCATGAAAATAATAATCGTTCTCGAATCAAACCTGTAAATTCACGATTAGCCACTGCAATTTTGTGTTTTATAGTGAGAGTGTGGTTATTAAAGATATTGAATATTGCCATTTTTTATTTGAATTAGTTTATGCCCTGGAAATGTCAAGAAAATTTCCTAAACTCAATGTGTGCTGTTAATTTCTCTCGGGATAACATACATTTGTGATTTCATAATTCATTAAAAGTAAAAAAATAGCGTTTTATTCTTTAAACCAGGTATTTTATTTGATTTAAAAATATTTCATAAATATAAATTTACGAGAACTGTAAATAATTTACAACATACATCACCAACATGTAAAGTTACCAACTAACATGTAGTTTGCAAGCTGGAAGCCTAGAATTTCGAGAATGCTAAGGGCAACTTGGTACGCATATCACATGCCCTTTCACCTCTATAAGCAAGACAATGAAATGGCGTGCGGTCTCAGTAGACAGACAATGTTGCTTCTGGGACAATTGGCTTGGGCTGCGAATCTGTATAGGCGGCCATCTTGGGTGAGTTATACCTTGAACTTTGGTCGCCATATTGGTAATTATGAACATGTTAATTGCTCGCATACATTAATTATACAAATGATAATTACATGCGCATCTAAATGTGTGAAACACATGCTAATCACCCACTGTCATCTTATCACTGTAAACCACATTGCCTCCATTTCTAATGTTGACTACTATAGTGCATCACAGACGTCCGCCATCTTAGTTTATCTTGTCGTCTGCCAAGAGCGCTGGTGTCCGGTCATCTTGCCGCCATCTGTCGCCTGCTAGAGTGCACCAAAGGCATCTCGTGATCTTCGTTTCTCCAATCGCCCCCTAAAATGTGCACCTTTCGCCATCCAGGGGCACTGTCATCATCTGCTATATTAGTTTTTCCTGTCATCCACTAGAGTGTGCCACCATCATTCACCATCTTAGTTTCCTAAGTTGGCCGTTAGAAGCGCTGGTATGACTGGTGTTGGTGCTTTAGGTCGAATTCCGATGTACTATAGGTGCGACTAGAAAATCCTAGTCGAAACACTGTATGCACCACGCAACATGCTGCCTTCCACCAATGAAAAATATTACAAATATATGTATAAACGATGCCACCCTAAGGTAGGGAGATGAAGGGCTGCGATGGTGCAGTTGACATGGATGCTGGAGGCTGTGGTCCTGTGGATCTGCAACCGTGGTCGAAACATAATTCCCACAAGTCTTAATTGCCATATGTATTTAAAATTATCATGGAAATCTGTCGCGTACAAAATTCAGTATACAAATCACAGTGCACCTCAGTCTTAAATAGTTATCTTAAAAATGCCAACATGTTACCATACCGATAATTATATACAGTAAATTATTATTTGAAAAAAGAGCGAAGTATGGCAACGCATACACACAAGTACAGTTGAGGGGCTGAGGACAGCCAACCTCTGGATTTGCCACACTGGTCTATATTATTAAAAATGCGATTGAATAACCGCAAGGATAATTGTATATAGTAAATTATTATTTTTAATTATGTGGTGCACAACACATGCAAACATACACTAGTACACATCTCCATCCACACAAGGTGCATGTAAAGGTGCTATAACAATGCAGCTGTGGACAAAACGCAGTTTACACATCACAGTGTGCCTCCATCACTGGAAATAAAAATATATATTCATAATTCTCACAAGTCCCCAATATGAGAATATTGAATTCTTATTACAAGTATATATGAACATGGAAACAAGTATTGTTGCATATCTCCTTGCGGGTTATCGCAAGAGAATCTATATACAAAATAAACAATCTACTTAAATACATCCATGTCATACAGGATATTCTGTATAGTAACATGTTATAATGGTGCATAGCGGCCTAACAGTGCATGATCATCGTAACCACACAAAAAAAGATTTGTATATATTAGTACAATATCACTAAAAATGCACGCACATCTCAACTAAACACATAAATAAGAACGCGAGAAGGAGCAGCGGCAGAATGTAGGGACAAGAACGATAACGTCCACTATGCGGGATGTATAAAAGTTACAGCATTCAACAACCGATGCACTTGTGTGCTAGCACCGAGCACTGAACACCACGTTCGGTGGTTCTGTCATCAAAGCCATCATCAACACGCGGCTCCGGCAGAGGGTGCGAGGTCCCAGGCAATGGGAGCTCAGCGCCAGCCCAGCATCAGATATGCGTAGCACTGACCTCGGTGGCTCCCAGCTCACGGAGAAGCGCATCTTCCATAAAGCCATGTTCTTTTATAATTGAAAAGAAAAGAAATGAATGCCAGCCTCCACTTAGGAAAGAATAGTATATGAGAGTGCAGTTTCCTACAACCCTTTCTCCTCACCAGTTCATAAAGAAAAGGAAATTGTGTAGTAAGGACCCATTCTGTCATGAAGATAACGACATGAAAATATCGAACACGAAAAGAAGCTGCTCAGGCAGCCATGGTTTGGCATGATGAAGCGATACGATGACATGTGTTATGAATTTACTTTTCAGTCAATTCATACCTGAAAGGGCCATGAGCGCAGTATAAGTTAGAGTTTATTGCACATAAGGATAATACAATAACTCTTTACGTGACTATTGATCGGAAAAGCTTAAATGGAATACCAAGAAGCTAATGAATTATATTAATTATTATTACCTCCTGCAATTAGTATTGCTATTTACTTTGAAATTCCCCCACTTCCCTTGTTATGTTGCTGTACGCTGATTCTAGTAGGCGGTTAACGACGGCTGGACACACCCATTTTCAGTGGTTTACCCGTTCCAGTGGCCCGACGACATAAGACGCTGCTCCCGGTGTTAGACTAGCCTTTAACGGGGGCGTTGTTTAATATTTTCGGCTCCGTTTACTGACCAGTGGAGGAGATTTCTGCAATTGTCTTTCGCAAGGTGTCATTGTAATCACACTCGTGCCCTGGTTCAATGTTTGAAGGTGTGATCAGGCAGGCCGTTCAGCTAAGACCTGATTACTTCATAACGTATGGCTCGCAAGGGTCTAAGGAGGCAGCGAGTGACACTAATTAGTGGTCCACAGAGACTGAGGGAGGCAGTGGGTAGGGTTGTGAATAAGAGAGGGGGCAGCCGACAACCAATCAGCTTCTACGATGGTGAGATGTGGCCATGACAGAGTAGGCCGTTAGTAGTCTGGTGCTGTAAGGTTCATACCAAATGGCTAACAATGTAATGTATATAAAAACAGATGTAAATATAATAATCTCGTTAATAACAGTAATGTAATAAATCATAGCACAGGATAAAACACGCACATAAGTAACAAAAACGAAAAACACATAAGTAAAACAAGAATAAAAATATTTATTTTTAAACATTTTCTTCACAAAAATAAGTACACAGCTAACAGTCTAAGATTGCAATCCATCTCTCTTTTGCAGAAGGATGAACGATTCTGAACTACACGATTACTAGTAACCATTATGTTACGGTAATTGCAGTTTTCGGTATCCAACTATCATGACTAACATCGAAAGTCAAGTCGCCTCACAAGCAGGCTATTGGACGCACGTCTAACTACTTTTCCAACGTAGAAAGTGTGTGGGTATTTAGAGACTTCTGTTTCTTCAGAATATAAATCCCTTCGTACACTTTTATCCGCCGTGACTCTCAAGATATTAGGTCCTTGGTTCATAATGATGTATGTGAACGACGCGAAATACCTCAGTTCTACAAATAGTCATGTGATATTTTGTAAATGTTTTCTTCACTGCAGATATCCTGACAATACACAGAGGTGACAAAAGTCATGGGATAGCAATATGCAAATATACAGATGGCAGTAGTATCACGTACAAAATGTATAAATGGACAGTGCATTAGTTGGGCTTTCATTTGTAGTCAAGTGATTCATGTGAAAAGGTTTCTGACGTGATTATGGCCGCACGACTGGAATTAACAGACTTTGAACGCGGAATGGAAATTGGAGCTAGACGCATGGGACATTCCATTTCGAAAATGGTTAGGGAATTCAACATTCCGAGATCCACAATGTCAAGAGTGTGCCGAAAGTGCCTAATTTCAGGCATAACCTCCCACCATGGACAACGCAGTGGTCGACCGCCTGCACATAATGACCGAGACCAACGACGTGTGCGCAGAATGGTCAGTGTTAACAGACAAGCAACACTGCAAGAAATAACCGCAGGAATCAATGTGGGACGTACGACGGACGTGTCTGTTAGGACAGTGTGGCGCACTTTGGCTGTACTGGGCTATGCCAGCAGAAGACCGACTCGAGTGCCTTTACTAACAGCACGACATCGCCTGCAGCGCCTCTCCTGGGCTCGTGACCATATCGGTTGGAACCTAGACGACTGGAAAACCGTGACTTGGTCACATGAGTCACGATTTCAGTTGGTAAGAGCTGATGGTAGGGTTCGAGTGTGGCGCAGACCACACGAATCCATGGACCCAAGTTGTCAACAAGGAACTCTGCAAGCTGGTGGTGGCTCCATAATGGTGTGGGCTTTTTTTACATGGAATGGACTGGGTCCTCTGGTCCAACTGAACCAATCATTGAATGGAAAGGGTTATGTTCAGCTACTTTGTCTGCAGTGTCTAGATGAATTTGTCATAATAAATATGACCTTCCCCCCAACTCTCTCTGCAAAGCACCCTGTCGGGTACACCCCGCCGGGAGGCGCGATCAGTGTAATGACTCTGCACTGGCTTGCACCACACGTACACTACACTGCATATGCATGTTCGGATACTGACACCTGTTGCACTCATTCCAGTGGTGGAGATGGACGCGCAGCATGGCAGATGGTCCAACAGCTGCCGAACGTCGTCCTGTGTCACAATTAAAGAAATATTAACCAGAGGTTACTGACATAAAGAATGCGCCTACTTTCCTCAACACAGATGCAATTAGTTATTAAATTATTTCTTAAAAACTGAGTTGGTAGTTAGGAGTTGTCTCGATGAAAGCAACATCATCAGTTATGAAACCAGAATAATATGCAACAGTAGTGAGACAATTACAAATACACACATGCCTTACCCGGACTCGAACACAGAAAACCTCGTGCCATAATCTAGTGAGCAATCAACTGCATTACGGAGGTAGCATTCCAGCATTAGCTTCGATGTTAATCAGTATTACGTATGTTTCGAATTATAGAGTTTGCTAACCTAAAATCTTTACTTGGTCGTAATTTTTAAAATACGTGATTCAGCCACCAACTCTTTCATTTTACATAGCCTACCATAGCACTACGTGTTTAAAGAATTTTGTGAAAATCACTTGATTGGTCCCATATATATGCCATAAAACCACCATATATTTCATGAGACGATCTTCATAAATGGAGGACAAAACAATATGTACCTATTAGCACATTCTATGATTGCATGATTGCATATTACCAGTATAGAATAGTAAGCTAAAATCGATTACATAGTTTCATATATATAGCACACTAAGCTAGAATGATTTTATAGCTGCCATTCTGAAAATAAGTGTCTGTCAGCTTAAAAATTCATATAGTTATTTGGCCTACAACAATACAACCCCCCCCCCCNTTGTAAAAATTGGTTTGATAGTTTCCCGAGATAGTATATAAAAACTCTATTTTTATTATGGGGTTAACACACAAGATGGCAGAGAAATGAGACTCTGTATAAATAAATTTTATGGTTTCATTGATATTGCCAGTACACGAAATTAAGTTGGAATGTGTTTCGTTAATGGAAAATACTGAACCAAAATATTTATATAGCTTCCATATTAAATACAAGTGCCTGAATAACTTAAAACATAGCCTTTACACCGCCTGCTGCAGTGCAGAATGTTTGCCAAATTTGGTAGGTATCTGTGAATTATATCTTTCAGGATTTATTTTTTATTTTTTTTTTATTTTGCGGAATATGGAATATTTTATAGGAATGTTTTTCAGAAATGTTTAACATCTATGGCTGAGAGCCAGTGAGGGTGAAACGATGAGGAAATAGACCGGCACCGCAATGTTTGAGCGAGGGAAAAGGGACTTCTTTGATAAAACCTGCCAGTCAGTGACAGTATCAAGCAGCACGACCCCCACGCGCGCAAATCCGCGAGTGAACACGCCGGGAATCGAAACTGTATCGACATGTCGCGGGGTGTGGAAGGGGGGGG